>JAQZBX010061480.1:0-17095 GCA_029593785.1 Cabassous unicinctus
GAAAGATCAAAAGAGATGGAAAAAAATGAAGAACAAACAAGAGAAGGTGGAATCAAAGAAAATCAACAGAAGAGGGAAAAATGAAAGAAAAGAGATAAGAAACTAAGAGAGGAAAAAAGAGAAAAAAGAAGGAAAAGAAAATAAAGAAGCAAACGAAAAAACAAAACAAAACAGGAAAAACAGGCTTCCCTCTCAGGCCACTAGCAGTTGTCTCAGGCTTCCAGTGCTCAACAAATCAATCATCCTGGAGCCCATAAGGTACCCAGGTGTAGAGAAAAGAAACAAAGTAAAAAGAGTAAAGAATAAAAAATAAAATATATATATATAATATATAAATTAAGAAATCAAAAAACCTAAAAAAAAAAACCTCAGTGTATAAATTTGCTAAGGAGCCTGTGGGTGCCTGACAACCGACTGGGTTACTCTCTGGATCTCTTCTCTTCAGGACTGGGTGGTCAACTACAGCTCCTGGGCTGCCTATCCCTGCCACTCCACCCCTCAGGGTGATTAGACTTTTTGTTTTTTCTTTTTTTTTCAAGAGGTACAAGGACATCATATATGTAAGTCAGTTTTTCAACCAGTAAGCTACACCCCTGAGCTACACCTGTTCCACTGGTTAGGCTCCTGAAGGCTCCTCATCTGTCTCTCCCAAACCTCTTTTCCCTCAGGCCAATTGACCTTCTGATGATTTGTTTGTTGCCTTTCCTGGCTTCACTCTCTCCAGGACTGTTAGGCACTTGTCAGTCCACCCCCGCTCCCCATTGAACCACTTCCTCTATCTCACAGGGCAGGTGGGTATGACAGCATGCTTGAACAGCTCCCTCCTCTCTTTTCCCTGGAGTCACTTTAGCTCTGCTGGAGCTCCTCTAGCCCCCAACTGCTCTGCATACACTTACTCCCTACACCTCTCTTTTACTGAGTTGGCTGGGTGCTGGTCCCACAATTGTTTACTCCACAGCTTCCCCACTCAAAAGCCTTTTGGGTACTGGCATGTTCCTTTGGTCACCTGAGGGCTTTCCTTACTCTTGTAGCTGGTTGAGTGCTGGTTTTCAGCCAAGTCACCCCCTGGATTCCCTGTCCCTCTGAGGCAACTGTGTGTGACATACAGCTTCCCATTCCTCTGGCCAACTGGGTTTCCCCTCTCTAGCTACTCTCTCCAATTTCCCTCACAGTTCCATGACTTCCCTTCTGCCAGGCAAACCTGCCTACCTTCACACAGCTTCTGGGGAATTGCTGCCTGTCATTCCCTACTCCGTCATCTTGGATCAGCTATCAGTGAGATAATAAAACAGAAAGCCAGGGACTTTGCAGTTATTAATTTTTATCAAATTATTCTTAACAGATATATTCTCAAAGAACACATACTAAATACTACACCAGCTAAGCAAATTTTTAAAAATTGAATCAGTGCTTCCCAAAAGAAAGTCTTCCTGCAATTTTCCTGAACTTACCAATTACATTACTATATGAAAGTTTTACCATTGTCCTTTAGTGCTATGGCTGCAGTGACAAATACTACACTATTGCTTAGCTTAAACACCAGGAATTTAGCCTCACAGATTTGGAAGCTAGAATACAAAATCAAGTTTCAACATACCATGCTTTCATCTGCATTCTGTAACATCTTCTGGCTTGCTAAAATTCTTGGGGTTACTTACTTTGCATCTCTGTCACTGTCACATGGAGACTACTTCATTCTTTGGCTTCTTCTGACTTATTTTGTTGGAATATCCTCTGCCTCATAAAGATTACAGTGATAAGGATAGGGCCCAAACTCATTCATTGGTCTCATCTAATTAGGCCTTTGGAGATCCTATTCAAAAATGAGTCCACACCTAAACTAATAATAACACCTTTAAAGTTTCTATCTACAAATGAGTTCACAAAAATTGCAATGTGGAAAAATACTTGAATGCATCTTAATGGAGTGAATGATTAAATCTACAACAACACATTGCTTTAAATTATTCCCTCCTTGCTTTGGTGGGGAAAGGGTGGGTTCTAATTATGTATCGAAATATCAGAGTTAAATCTCAGGAATTCAGTCACGATTATAGGGAAAGGGCATGAACTTGCTCATGGTTTGCCTGAGAGCCTGTAAGGTAGGTTCACAATTGACATTTATATCAGACCATCTGAGAATAATAAGGGAGCATTTCTGCAGGCCACTGCTGTCACTGTATTTGCTTTTTTAAAATATAGAGATGCCTATGCTTCTCTGATATAATTCTGTAGTACTGCTGATTTGAATAGTATTCAATTCTAAAAAGTCATGTTTTCTTCCAGAGATAAACAGTGTTCTTCCGTGATAACTCAGATATTACAGAACAGGTGTTGAGCAATAAATTATGTTCTTACTGATTGATTGCTCTTTATATTACAATTTAAATATTTTTAAATTTGTATTTCTAACGAGTTGATGTGACATGAGATAAATTATTCATTGTATGCTTTTTTTTTTTCTTGGTAGGGCAACGTTGATACTTAATGTCCCTTAAGTTATACCAACTTCCTATACCTTCTACTCATGATTGCATAAAAATTATCATATCAACAAACACAGAATATCTAAGAGTAATGCACCAAAAAAACATGACATTTCATTAATAGCCGTATTATCACTCACATTTCAGGTTTATACAATCAGGAAAAATACATTTACCAGACAGAAATATCACTTACTCTTTCAAAAGAGGATATAACCCAAACAAAAGAATTCAGCATTCTTACACTTCTGGAAGTTAATCATTGCCCCCCTCTATCAGTTATTTAACTAGAATAATCCTGATATTTATAAATTTGAAAATGAATGTTCTGTTGAAAACATGCAAGAACAGTTCTGATCACTTCTGTTTGAATCCACGTGAACAATTACAGTTACTATCATCAATCAATTGCATAAATTGGTTTAAAAGGAAGTCCTGCTACTGTGAAATATTGAGCTTCTGACCTCTATCTGATCAGAGAGAGTTTTGCATTTTCAGACTTGTTACTTATTTTATTTGTCAAACCTGCAACCAAATGAATAAAGAAAAGTGTCCTTGGTGACCCAGGTTCAAAAATTACTGATGGATCATTTGTGTAATTAACTTTGGGGAAAAAATCATACATAGCACAAAAACAGTGGGACCTCAGCCTGTAGAGACAGGTAAAACCATTGAAAGCATTCAGTAGGAATAAGTAGGAAAACAATAAACATCTAAATTTTTAAAACATAGGCCACTTCCTTTTAATTAATTTCTAACTTGTAAGGTAATTAAATGGTCATACATCTCCATTTCCTCCTTTTTTAATTTTCTCAGAAATGAATAAATTATGTGCAGTTATGACAAGTCATCATATGAGCAAATTCAGAACTACACAATGCAAAAGAGTAAGGAAAATAACTTTAAAAGAGACAACAGTGTGAATATTCTCACTGTCCTGATTTTGTGATAACCAGGGTAGGCTAAACATTTGCTATATTAGAAACCATGCTTTTGTCCCCAGACCTAGTTTTTCTCCCTAAGTCTGGTTTTTAGAATGCTGTTGATAAACTAAGCTTGATTTATTATATGACCATCCTGTATGGGAAAAGACTGTAACTTTGGGTATCTTTGGTCAACCTTAAGAGATAGAGAAGGGGCATAGATGTGGCCTGGGTGGTTGGGTATCTGTCTCTCTTATGGAGGGATCTGGTTTCCATCCCTGGGACCTACTGGTAAAGATCAAAAAAGAAAAATATAGAATGTGCATTGGCCACCAGGCCCCGTGCGCGGGTGCGTGCCAAGCCCCGTGTTCCGGTGAGCTGCTGGTCCCATGAGCGGGAGAGCCGCCAGGCCACGGGTGAGCTGCCAAGCCCCGTGTGCAGGTGAACCCCCAGGCCCCACAAGCCACTCAGCAAGATGATGATGTATTAGGAGAGTGACACAAGGAATAACCAAGACAAGATACACCAAAAGCCCAGAACTAAGGTGGCACAGGTGGTAGGATGCCTCCCCCCACATCAGAGTTTCCGAGGCTCAAATCCCAGTGAAGACAGGAGGAGTAGGATGAGAAGAGAGGGCAGGAAATGGACACAGAGGGTTTCCCAGAGATGGACACAAAAACAGCAAAAACGGGCGGGAGGTGAGGGGTAAAACTGGATAAAATAAAATAAATAAATAAATCCTTAAAAAATAAAGAGATAACAAATGTTATTATTTTCAAGCATATGGTTCCATACTGTCTTCCTGCAAATATACTCATTTATATGATATGCAATATTTACAAATGCATTAACATTAAACTAAAAACCTTCTTGAATATGGAGATATAGAGCATATCATATACCGTTTTAAATTAGTTATCTGTGAGCCTATTTTATCTCAATAATTATTGATATGCCTCATTTTAATTCTATTTAACTTTGGTCTATTTTACTAAGCTATCATCAATGCTAAAAACATTGTTTTAATTATATCCTCTTTCCAATGTTTCACCATTTGAAAACATAGTTCTATGGATACAAAACAATTTATCCAAAACAACTCATTTTGGTTTATTTTCCATTTTTCACAATGATAATAATTTTTTTCACAAAGAATCCATATACAAATTTTTATTTTGCATATTGTCAGACCAATGCTAAATGTAAGTACTGTTTGTGGCATTTGCAGTCCCCCATTAGTGAATTTCAGCAGAGAACTTTAGGAGTTTTGGAGCAAGGCCCTCAGTACTCTCTAGATAACTACTCCTTTCTTGAACAACAGCTTTGGCTTGTACCGGATTTAAGCAAAGACTGAACATTTGATTCTGGGCCACCAAGTTGCCATGAGAACTGAACTTCTCACCATGAACTGGGGGTTGTCTGACTAACCGAACTATAACGTTGAGTGTTCACAGCAGCACTCTATCATCAAATAGACAGGATATGTACAAGAATGGGTTCAATCAGGCACTGAAGGCAAAAGTAATTTACATGAAGACCTGGTCCAATGTATATGGCCTTCACTACTGCCACATTACCTGCCTTCTTCTAACCCACAATTATGGCCTTTTGGGTAGTTCTATTTGATAAGTTCACTGAAGAAGAGAAAATTGGACATGCTTTATTGGTGCTTGTACTCATTGTGCAGGCACCATCTGAAACCTATACAGCCCCTTTCTTGTATGACCCTGAAGGACAGCTGTGAAAGGAAATCTTGCCTGCTGGCAGGACCTCAAGCAGGGTTTTCATTTTTCTTTAAGGAGAAATGACCAGACAAATCATTGAATAGTGATTTAGGGTTACCAAGTATTTGGCTGGATGGTCAGGGAGTTGGAAGGAACACGATTGGAAAGTGGGTGACAAGGAAGTCTGGGAGACAGGTATGTGGAAAGACCTGAACTTTCTGAATGGGCAGAAAAGTATGTAGCTATCTCTCCTATGTAATGCTTACCAGAGAATGACCTTAGTAGGTGAGGATATTTTTAATCAATGGAATCGAATGACCATTTCTGTGGAGATGGCCAGCCTCTTTCTACATCCACACCTGTCATTGTCCAATGGGCCCATGGACAAAGTAATCAAGGTGGCAGGGATTAGATTATGCATTGGTTCAGCAACATGACCATCCACCCACCAAGGCAAACTTGGAAACAGCCATTGCTTAGTTCCCCATATGCCAGCAGCAAAGACTCTGAGTTCCTCATGCTTTTGAATCAATGGGCAAAGAGAATCACTGTATTGGCTGGAGTGATCATTCCTGATTGCCTAGGGAAACTTGGAGTGTTACTACACAAAGGACATAGGAAGAATATGGCTGGAATATAAGAGATCCCAGTGCATATCTTTTAGTATTACCACGGCCTGTGACTAAACTGAAGGAAATCTGAAGAAGCCCTATCCAGGCAGTTCTGCTAATGACTGAGACCTTTCACGAATGAAGGTTTGGTTCACTTCACTAGTAAAAAATCAGGACCAGCTGAGGTGCTTGCTGAGGACAAAGAGAATGTGGAATGAGTAATGGAAAATGCAGATACAAATACAAGTCATAAGCACTTGCAGAAAAGAGGACTACAACTGTAATGAAATTTCTTTCATATCTTTTTGCAAATATTTTAGTGTGTGCATGTATACATATTTATTTATATATACACACACACATGCCCACACATTTCCAAAAGGAACGTTTTATTCCCTATTACATCTCTTTTCATTTAGTATAAATTTTATTAACTTCACATCCTCTTCCATGGAAAGGGTTAGTGTGTTTTAAGTTGTATTCAGGTTAATTATATCAGATCTATAGAAGTAAGCCTTTGTTTTAGTCATTATTTAGAGGTTAGAGGTGGTATAATGATATGTGATTGGGTGACAAGTTGACCAGTAGACTGTGATGGCTAAATTTTGGTGTCAGGTTGCCTGGATTATTGGATCCATTTATTGGTAAACAAAGGCCTAGTTGAACTGTAGCTGTATTTCATAGATGGAATTAGCATCTGCAGCCAGTTCACCTTAAATAAAGAACATTATACTTCATAATGCAGATTGGCCTCGTGTGTCATTTGGAGGTCTTCATCCCAAGAAATGAGGGTTCTTGTGTCAGAAGAAATTTTTCCTCAAGTTTATATCCTGTATTTTTCCAGGACTTTCCAACCTAAGGAATTCAGTCTTAAGAAATCAACAGCTTTCTCAGTGGAATTTTGAGCCTGGATGTTCCCCACAATCACAAGAGCCAAATCCTTATTATAACCTCTATCTTTACCTGACTGCCTTTTTCTTTTTCCTTCCTTCCTGCCTTCCTCTCTCTTTCCCTCCCTTCCTTTGTTCCTTCCTTTCTTTCCTTCTTTCATCTATCTTCTATCATCAATTTATCTATCCATCTTTCAACTATATATCTATTCTTTCTAACTCTCTCTGTCTCTCACTCTTTTTCTCTATGAATATATGTACATCTCTGGAAAGCTTAACTGGATATATATTGGTTGGGCTTTATATCTAACAGGTTGTTGTAGATTGAGTTATGTACCCTCTCAGAAGACATGTTCATAATTTTAATCTGACTTCCTGTGGGTGGGTGTGAACTCATTTATAAGAAACATAAAGATCTCTTATCACTTAATGTGTAACCGTTGTGTGAATAGAATCTTGTAGTGTCATATTTACGTATGGCTAAACCTGAATCAGGAGGCCCATAAAAGTATTCCTAAAGGCCTTGTACAAATCAAGAAATTAGAGATTATACAGGTAGAAGTGAGAGCCAGAAGTCAAAGTAATATAGAAGACCAAATGCAAGGTGGTGATTTGGGACATTGTATGTGACAGGAGGCGGAGATGCAAGCCATTGAATCCAAAGGATCATAACAAGCCAGCACTAGAATGCCACAAGGTTTGTGGAGAAACTGTGACCCTATTGGCACCTTGATTTAAAACTTCTGAGAAATCCAATCAAAACCACAATGAGGTACCAATTCACACCCACTAGAATGGCTACCTTAAAAAAATTAAATAAGTGTGCTAGAGGATGTGGAGAATTATGAACACTCTTTCATGGCTGGTGGCAATGGTAAACAGATCAGCTGCTACAGCAAACAGTGTGGCGGTTCTTCACAAAGCTCCTTTTAGAACTAGAATTTGAAACTGGCAATCCCAATACCAGGTACATACCCCCAAAATATTGAAAGCTAAGAACAAACAGATACTCACAAGCCAATATTCACAGCAACATTATTCACAATTGCCAAAAAAAGAAGCAATCCAAGTGTCCATCAACCTAAGAATGGATAAATAAAATGTGAATATACCTAAATAAAATATTATTCAGGTTTAAAAAGAAATGGAGTCCTGTTACATACAACAACATGGATGAAATCTGAAAACATTATGGTGGGTGAAGTAAGCCAGACACTAAAGGACAAATATTATACGATTTCACTTATTACAAACAATTACAAATATGCAAACACACAGAGTCTGAATTTAGAATAGTGAATACCAGGGGAGATTATAAGCATAGGCTAGCAATTTCATTGCTTTCAGGCCTGTAATTAGACAATTGGATATAAAATTTAAATATCTTAATTTTTAAGGATTTATATTTGTGTGGATTTATAAATCTTTATTTTGATTTATATAGATAGCCATGAGAAAATTTGGACTGTAAAGCTGTATTTGTGTTATATGTAGGCACAGGGCCTATATATAATTAATTAATTAATTAATTAATAATTAATAAATTAAGGAGGAAATTTCCAGGGTCATTTATCTTTACTTTTCAAATGTTTCTTTATAAGGAATTTCTTTTACTTGGTGGAGATCAATGCTATTCTTTTAATTCAGCCCTTGAAGGCTTTCTTAACTTGACTGTTACTCAGGGTATAAATAAAGGGGTTCAATGTTGGTGAAATAGAAGAAATGAGTAGTGAAGCAACTTTATTGACAGCCACTTCTTTCTTTCCTGAAGGATTTATTTAGATGAAAATGCACATGCCATAGGTGGTGGAAACTACAATCATGTGGGAAGAACAGGTCGAAAAGGCTTTCTTCCTTTGCTGGACTGGGAATCTAAAATAGTCCTGATGAAGTAAGCATAAGACAGAACTACAAAAGTCAGAGTCACATTCAGGGTCAGTACAGCACAGAACCTGAATATGACTATTCTATGGATCATTTGTCTGAACATGAGATTTTCACCAGGGGAAATGCATCACAGATGAAATGGTCAATGATGTTAGTCACAAAATTCCACCTTTAAGCCCATACTAAGTGGTGGGATTAATACACACAAATCAGCCATCCAACAACTGATGACAAGAATCCTGTAGACTCTGTTGCTTATGATGGTCACGTAGCATAGGTGTTTGCAGATGGCCACATAATGGTCATAGGACATGGCAGCAAGGAGAGAAAATTTGGTTACTGCAAAGAGGTTAGTAAAAAACACTTGGTCCATACAAGCATTGTAGGTAATGACCCTGTCACCCATAGCTATGCTATAAAATTACCTAGAAATAGATACAGATATGAAGGAGAAATCTAAGAATTTTGTAAGAAAAAGTACATGGGTGATTTAAGAGAGGATTCCACACAGGTGAGTGTGATGATGGTCAGGTTCCTAGTTACACTCAGCATATAGGTGAGAAGTAGAAATATAAAAAGCAGAACCTGTAGCTAAGGGTCATCTGTCAGTCCCAGCAGAATGAATTGTGCCATTTCTCATCACTGACTTCCAAGTTCTAGCTGATCTGTATGATATATTCAGAGACATTTTCTTATAGATTATTTATTCTAGAAATCAACATATTCAGTATTTTATTCCCTAAGACATTTTTTAAAATGTATGCTTAACTTCCATTCCTCCTTAATTTTCTCTTTCACCTAAATAAATTTTTGAGGACATGTATATTTCGGGGTGGCAATGATGTCCTTTGGCGCTCAAAAATTCTGTCTTATCCAAAAATTAAATCACAAAATCTCATAATAGATTTCATGTTCTTTCCTGACAAATTTTATCTTTTTTAACAGTAGCAATCAAAAAAAGATAACTTGTGCTTATTATACACACTCTAGAGTAGTAATTGAGGTTTTTGTTTCATAAAATTTTTGTTTTTTCATTGATTTTTAGCACAAGAGTTTTTAAACTACTTCCCCCATCCCATCTTGCTGCTGACACCCATATATAATTCACTTTTTCTCAGAATATATACATATATTCTGAATATCTGCATTACATTTATTTCTGAAATAAGTGGTGACTCTCTTCCTTCTCCATGAATTTCCATTAAAATGAGTTAATTTTTTCATTAATAGCATTTTTTGCCCAATAATAACATAGGTAATGCAGAAGTCAAGAACCTTTGGTTCATGAATTGGTTGTAAGCTGTTCCACCGGTATTTCCTGGGCATCAACCATTAATTATGCAGACAGGGATTTCTGTATTTCCATTATACAATCATTATGTATCTCAAGACTGGAGAATTTCTAATATCAATGCATAGAAAAACTTTATCCCTTGTCCCAGCTTATTTGGGGTTTTATGGGTAGCAAAAATTTCCATGGATATTTATTGTATTGAGTTATTTGTGGATTTATTAGTGCATTTATGCATAAAATATTTCCAGTCTATGCTATCTGTCTACACAAGATAAATTCTCTCTAAAAAATGAAACCACATAAATATATGTTGAATATATGATAAAATATATAAATTATTCCTGAAATCCATTCTTTCTCAGGAGGGAAATATGACCAAATCATATAAAGGGATTTATAATCAAAGAGAAAACATCATCATACTTACTCTTCTCTTAGTAAATCAGAATATCTTTCAGCTGTTTACACGTAGAAATATTAAGACTGTAATGTTGAAAGTGATATTTTTGATTAATATATTTATATCTTTACATTTACTGGCATGTCTGAGAATGCATAGAGCTCCTGGATTTGCCATCCTCAGCAAGGTTTACAGACTACCTAATAATTGGCTTAGTGATATTATAAGCCCACCAATATATTCTTACTCCATCATGGAAAAGAAAATAAATTATTTTTATTTAATTATTTAAGTCTGGGATGTCAGCTACTCTATCCACTGGTAGAAGCGATGATATTCTAAATGATGACAGAGATGTTTTTACAGATTAGAGCAAGACTTTTAAAAATTCATAATATGCCGGTAGTGAAAAAAAGCGTCCTTTGTCACCTACATTCAAGGATAATTGGTGAATTTTCTGAGTAATAATATTTGGTAAAAAAAGGATAGGTAACGCTGGTGTCAGTAGGGACTGTGCCCTTGGAGACAGGAGATAATACATCAACGTCAGATACAGATGAGGAGGATAACTTTATTAATAAAAACATTGCTCATTTCTTAAAACTTTCATATTTACTAAGACATTTGGGCAATTAAAATCCTTTAATATAAGAATATATTCCTTTAGCATATGTTATGAATTTTTATTATAGTTGGACACTTTTAAGAAGATAGGCAGAAGGAAAAGTTTATACAATTATATAAAACTACTGGTTATATTGAAGGATTTATCCTTCCAGATTTTTCTTTCTTTAAGTATACCTACTATATTATAGTTAATTACAAATGCATAAACATCTGCTACCAATCATAATATAGATGCATAAGATATGCTTTTATATCTTTAAAAACCTTTTCATTTATCATATAATATAATTTCTGAACATTCCAATTTATTACTACAAGTCATATTGGCTGTATGTTGACATGGGCATTTATTTTAACAATGCTTGAATTAAGCTTATTATGTTCTTCATTTGCACAGTAATAAATTATTCACTCAAAAGTATCTTCATACTAATAGTTTCCATATGTATGAAAATAATTGCTGAGTGACATTTCCAGATCGAACTCTTATTTTTTAAAATGTTGTACAGTGTTATAAAAGGACTTTAAGTTAAATTTATTTACAAAATTTGTCACTGTACTTAGGTCTTTAGGGTACCTTAACTTTCTTAGATATATCCATAGTTTGTTCTTATAAATATATTAAATATGTATACTAAACTTAATAATAAGTCTTTACAAGTGTCTTGCTGATTGTTGGCATGTGGTTTCTATTTTGAGGCTGTCAAAATCTATATATTTTTTCCTTTTGGTTTTTGACAGCATTATTAGTGATTAATGATGTACAACAAACTGCACAAATGTAAAGTGTAAAATGTGATAAGTTTTGACATGTGTACTCCCTAATGTGTGTTAAGGTAATCAAGGTAATGAACATATACATCATACCCAAGGGTCTCTATGCCCTTTTTAATCCCTCTTTCCTGCCTATCCCCCACCTTTTCAGTTCACAACAAACCACTGATCTGTTTTTTGTAACTATAGATTAGTTTACATTTTGTAGAACTTTATATATATGGGATCATAATATATGAACTTATTTTCATCTTACTTAATTCACACAGTATAATTTGTTTTGTGATATATTGATTTTCTGTGTATGAGTAGTTAGTTCTATTTCATTTATGAGAAAAAATCCAATGCATTTTTGTATACTACAATCTATTTACCTATATGTCTGTTTGTACATACTTTGTCTTTTCAATTTTTTAACAATTTTAAATAAACAAGCTATGAATATTCATGCCAAAGTCTCTGTAAAGGCATGTGCTTTAATTTCTACTGGGTAAGTACATAAGAGTGGAAAGACTGGGTTTTGGAAGGTGTATGCTTAAAAAACTGCAAAAAAAAAAAACAAAACACAAAAAACTGCCAACGGTTTTCCAAAGTGGTATTTTGATTTTATATTCCCACAAGCAATACAAGAGTGTTCTTCTTCATCCTCATTTTTGATATGAACAGTTTTTGCAATTTAGGCATAGTAGTAGGTGTGTAGTGAATTCATATTGTAATTTTAATTTGCATAAACCTAATAGCTAATAAGGTTCATCATATTTGGTGTACTTTGTTGTGTATCTTCCTTGGTGATGTGTCTGTTTAAAGTCTTTTGCCTATGTTATAATTTGGTTTTGTGTTTTCTTATTTAGTTTTGATAGTTCTTTATATAGTCTTGTTGTAATCTTTTTCAGACATTTAGTTTGCAACTATTTACCCAGTTTGTATTTGACTTCTCATTTCTTAACACCATCTTGATAACAGCAGATAATCTCAATTTTGATAAATGGCATCTCATCAGTGTTTAATGGATCATGCTTTTTGTGTTTTATCTAAGAAAGTGTGACCTAACCCAATATCAACATTAATTTTTTGTTAATATTTGTAATTAGTGAAAAGTAAGGATAGAAGATCATTTTATTTAACATGGATATCCAATTAATCTGTACCATTTGTTGAAAACCCTACCCCTTTCTAATGAGTTGTTTTTGCATCTCTAAAAAATTGTTTGACTATAAATGTAAGGGATTTCTTCAGCAGTGCTGATTCTTTTCCATTGATCTTTGATCTATCTTAATGCAAATATCACACTCCCTTACTTACTGTAGTTCTATAGTCTATGTTTAAATAAGTTAGCATAGACCCTAAAACTTTGTTCTTTTTCAGAGTTGATTCTTTTATTCCAGGTCAATTGCATTTCCATTTAGTTGTTAGGAGCTTGTCAATTTTTACATAAGTTGTGCTTGGATTTTTCGGAGGCTAGTACTGAATCTCAAGATTGATTTGGATAGAATTAAACTCAACAATAGTCTTTCAATTGTATAAGTGATATATACCTCCGTGTATATGTCTCTTTTTAAACTTCTTTCACCAAAAAATTGTAGCTTTCAATGTATAGGCTTTTCACATCTTTTTTATTCCAGGTTTATGCCTAAATATTTCATATTTTAAGTGTGGTTTTGAATTTTCAGTTACTGTTGCTTTTTTTTTACTGTACCAAAAATTTTTTAAACAAATTAATTTTATTGATATATTAATAAAGCATACAATTCATCCAAAGTACACAACCTGGTATTTTGTATAATCATATAGCTGTGCATTCAAAACTTCAATCATTATTAGAGCATTTTCATTGTTTCAATATTAATCATAATAAACAAAAAACAGACAAACAAGAAAATTCCTCACCTCTCAATCTCTCTCTGTTTCCCTTGCTGTACATAGCTGCTGCTATTTCCGGCTATTTTAGCACAGTTTATTTATTTGTTTATTAAACAGTTTCATTGAGATGTATTTACATACCATATGATCTTTCCTGATAGTATAATCAATGTATTTTAGTATAATTACAATGTTGTAGATTCATTATCTCATAAATTTTAGAACAATTTCATTAATCCAAAAAGAAAGGCTCCTCACCCCTTCATCAGCCCTGTATGACCACTAATATCGTTTCATTTTTATAAATTTTGATTTATGTTTACATTTTTTATAAATGGAATCATACAATATGTAGAAATCTGTCTGTTCTCTGTCATTTAGAATAATGCATTTTTTTTGTCTGATAGTAAAATTTTGTATTATTAACCTACATTTGTTCAGCTTCAAAGAAAAATGGGCTTATACATGCAATATTACTCAAATTCATATTTCACATAATATATTTTTATTTCACATAATATATTTAGTTCATAATAGGGCAATCATACTCTATTTGTCCTTTTGTTTCTGGCTTGCTTCAATCAACATAATGTCCTCCAAGTTCATTCAAGTTGTCATGTTTCATGACTTCATTTCTTTTTACCACTGCATAATATTTCATCATGTGTATACACCACAATTTGCTTATCCATGCATCAGTTGATGGACACCTAGGATGTTTCCAACTCTTGGCTAACTTGAATAACGCTGCAATGAACATCGGTGAGCAGATGTCTATTCATGTCACTGCTCTCAGTTTTTCTGGGTATATGCCTAGCAATGGTGTTGCCGGGTCCCATGGCAAGTCTATATTCAATTTCCTTAAGATCTGCCAAATAGTCCTCCACAGTGGCTGTGCCATTCTACATTCCCATCAACAGTGAATAAGCATTCCTATCTCTCCATATCCTCTCCAACATTTACAGTTTTCTGATTTTTTAATAGTAGTCAGTCTAATAGGTGTGAAGTGATATCTTATTGGAGTTTTGATTTGCACTTCCATAATTGCTAGCGATTTTGAACATTTTTTCATGCGTTTCTTCGCTGTTTGTATTTCTTCTTTTGTACCAATACTTTTGAAATTTGCATGTGGATCTTTCTCCTGAAACACTTGAAAACTCACTTGTTACTTCCAGTGACTTTTTTTTGTAGAAAAATGTAGAATTTTTTTAAGAATGTTGAATAGAAGTGGCTGTGTGGACACCTTGCCTTCTTCCTGAGCTTAGGGTAGAAGCAATGAGTATTTCACATAAAATACGATATTATAAGTTGCAGGTTTTTGTAGATGTCTGTGTTAATTTCCTAGAGGTGCCATAAGAAATACAATATCTGGACAGTTTAAAACAACAGAAAGTAGTCCCACAGTTCTGAAATTTAATAATTTGAAATATAATTATGGCCATTTCCAGACTTCTTGTGAAGCCCATAGGTTTATGGCAGTGGCTTCCTGGCAATGTATGACATTTTCTGCCTCTGCCACATGGCCATCTTCTCTTTCTCTCTCTCTGTCTGTTTGAAATTTTCTCTTCTTATAAGGATATAAATCATATTGGAATAGGGCTCACCTTAGTCCAGTTTGGGCTCATCTTAACTAACATTATCTTCAAAGATCAGTTTCTAAAGAAGGTTACAGTATGGTAAAGAGTTAGGGCATGAATATATCTATTTGGGTGAAACAATTTACCCATAACTGTGTCTTTTATCAGAATGAGAAAATATCATTTCTTTTCTTCTGTGCTGAGAATTTTTTATTGCAAAATAAATGTTGATTTTCAAATGCTTCTTCTGAATAACTTGATATGACCATTTTTATTTTTCATTTCTAATCTCAATATTTTGAATGACATTTATTGCTTTACAAATATTTATTTAAGCCAAAATTAAATAATCATGATTTAATTCTTCCTTAGTGATAGCTAACCTCGTGTCAATTACACAGAGAGACATATTTAGGTATTAATTTTAGGTAGCTTCCATTGTCTTTTATCAACTTCTACAATGTTTTGATATAAAATTAAGAAGCCTCCTAATATTTTGACATTGCCAGAATTGAATCATCCACAGAGGATAGGAATTCCCTCCATTGGGCATTTTAACCATGATATTGTCTCTGTGTGACATTTCAAAATTTCTGTTAAATTCAATTACTTTTCTTCCTCCTTCACACTTTTTATAGTAATTTGATTTAATTTCTAGTTTTATAAAGGTAGAATTTATTTCTTTGTCTGGTAAATTCTAATTTTTAATCACTTGTAGTTTTCAAATTAACTTTGCAAAATGTTTTCTGATCCTGGGCATTATTGTCTGAAAAGGAGGTTTGCCTTTAATTACATCACTATGTTTGCAGGCATGTTTGTTATATCACATAGCTTTATCAGAGTGATCTAAATAATGTTAACACACTATACATTGACTAAAATTACAGTATTATTCTCCATTCCTTCTCTCCAAAAAAAATCATTTTTCCTATAAACATAGAGAGTCATGTCATGGCCACAGACCATTATTCAGCAATTTCTGATTCCATCTGGTTTGTGGACATAACCATATCCCAGATGTTCACAAACATTGTTCAGGTATACAGGTGTTCACAGACATTGGTTTTTGGAAATCATCATGTTTCTCCACATCCTCGCCAGCCTTTTGTATTATCACTGTATTTTATATTATCCAACCTAATACATCTGTAGTGAATGTATTGTGGTTGAAATTTGCATTTCTTTAATGACTAGTGATATTGAACATCTCTTCATTGTCTTATTTGCTATCTGCATATCCTCTTTGGTGAAATGTTTGCTCATGTTATTAGCACATTTTTTATTGGGATTGTTTTTGTTATTTTTGTTATTTTAATGATGAGTTTTGAGAATTCTGTGTACAACTAGATGAATATTTTACCCTATTCAGTAAATTGTCTTTTCAACCAATTACTAGAGTCTTGATTTCTGTTACTATATAATAAATCTTAACATAGAAAATAGTGATCTTCCCACTTTATACTTCCTTTTCAAACTTATTTTGGCTGTTCAACTGCCTTTCCTTTGTCATTACATTTTAGTATATGCTTGTTTATGAATTAAAAAAAAAAACTTTATGCACTTTTTTTTATAGGAATTGCTCTGAACCCAAAGAACAATATAGGCAGAATTTATCTCATTATTATTTTGTATTCTAGCCCTTGAACTTAGTGTGACTATTCAAGAATTGAGGTCTTGTTTTTCATTTTTTTTTTTTTTACCTTGTCTCTTTTTACCCATTCTTTTCCCTATTTGAATCACGTATTTTCTGCCAGAGTAATCCTGCATTAAATTTGATTTCCTTCATATTCTACAGCCTTTCTGATTAAATAAAAATAAAATAAACGAATATTTCTTCAATACATGAATACATTAACACATATACAGAAATATTTCACATACACACATATGCACAGATACATATATACATTTATTATTTTGGTCACTGTGTATATGTTAAAGACAAGATAATAGTAAATGAAACTTTCCACTTATCTTTCACCCAACATACCTCTTTGAAATATTCCAACTCATATATATATATATATATATATATATATATA
>JAQZBX010061481.1:0-17112 GCA_029593785.1 Cabassous unicinctus
GAGAGGGACACTTGATAGCTCTCTATAGACACAGAATTTTAGGTCTGTTTCTGAGCTCTCATTTGAGAACACTTCCCTCAATCCCCTAAATACCAATTACTGCCTTCCCTCTTCCTTTTCTTCTCCATTTTCCACTAAAATTCTCTCAATCAAGCTCACCAGTGACCTGTTTTTCAAAACCAAAGAATACATTGCATCACAGTTTTTATTTCATTTATGCTGGCTTGGCTTCTGTGACCACACTTGCCTGGTTTTTATCCTATATCTCTTGCCACTCCTTCTCAGTCTCCTTTGTGGACTCTTATTTTTGTGCCAGTCCCTTAAAAGCTGGTTGCATTCTTACTCTCATTCTTCTTTCTCCCCATTCTCTCCATGAGTGATATCAGGCACTCCCATGGTTTCAACTCAGGCATTCCCATGGTTTCAACTGGTTTCAACTGGATTTTATGCTGATAAAATCCAAATCTGTATTTCCAGTCCAGATCAGTATTCTGAGCTTAAACCTATATATTCAGCTTTCTACTGGATGTCTCCATTTGAACATCTCAGAAGCTCTTCAAATTTACCATATCTAAAACTAAACTCATCCTCTTTCCCCACAAACCTGCTTCCCCTTTGTTAATCTGATAAATGAATCAATCAACTCCACCCACATAGTAGCCCAATTTAGGATCCTGAGCATTTTCCTTGATTTTGTTTTTTTATTCTTCCTTATTCTGCCCTCCCATCCATTCAATCACCAATTTCTGTCATCTCTACATCTTAAATACCTTTCAAATCTGTCCCCTTATCTGTATCTCAATTATGCCTATCTTAGCTCCAATCCCTATAACCTCCCATCTAGATTCCTGTGACAGCCTCCTAACAAGGCTCCCTGCCTCATCTAGGCCCCTCCATTTCATTCTCCACATTTACCAGAGTGATCTCTTAAAATGTAAATCGGGTTATGTCAATCATGGCTTAAAATTAGAAAGTTTCCTATTTCCTACAAGATAAGGTCCTCCATGATTGGAGCAAACCTGATCTCTCACAACAACCTACTTCAAGGCCTATGATCTACTTTCCTGAAATAGCTGTAACCCTCTAACTGACCCCAATCTTCATGCTGTCTTTACTCATGCTTCTGTATGCTGAAAGAATCTATCCATTGCATACTTAAACCACATCATTGATCTTTTCAAAATTATTTTTATTCTGGGATTTCAATGAATACTAATATAAAGAAAAGCAATACGTAGGAAAACCTCCATAATTGCTCTAGAAAATATTGTTCATTGTGTTGAAACCAATGATTGATACCTTTTAGAGAGTTAAAACCAATAAAAAAGTATTTTTATTAACAAACATAATTTACCACTTTACTACTTAATAGATTTTGAATGCAATGTAATCAATCTTCCACAGGAGTCTAAAAAACTCTAATTAAGGTTTATGCTAAAACTAAAACTTTTCTGAGACAGAAATTTTTCTCTTCTTTATATCTTGGACCCATTCTTTTGTTTTAAAGTCACTGCTTTTGTACATACTTTACCTGTTTTTACTGAAATCTGCCTGAAAGACTGTTTCAAAGTAAGAAAGCAATAATCAGTGTATTGACAAAAGTAGAAAAACAGCATCTTTAGCATTTAAAATCTTTTTTGGGACAACATTTAAAGCTAATCATAGAAACAGGAAATGAAAGAGGAAAGTAACTTGCAGGAGTAAAAATCTTTCTTAGGCCTATCATGACAACACCACTGCTTTAATTAATTTATTAATATTAGTTAATTTGAATAGAATTTTAATAATTTCATCATGGAACTAGATTGTATTGCAACTTAATTGACCTTGCTATCACAAATCATTCCCCAATATTTTTGTGCATATTTTTCCTTAAAATTGTTTCTAATTTTATGTACCTTTGCAAATTAATCCAAGAAAAGAAGATACTATATTACAAAACATGTTCTTAGAAGGTATGTACCAAATAACCACATCTTCCTCTCGGGAAAATTTTGAAAGGCCTTCCATGACTATTTTATCTAATGTTGTCACAGCCCCCACCCTATACTATCATCTTGCTGAAACACGTAACAACTTTACACCAACTAAAATTACCTTGACTATTTGTTTACTTATGTAATTTATGTCTTCCAACCCATTCACCCACGATTAGAAAATCCCATAAGGGATGTTTACCTTGTTTCTCACGATATCCTTAATAGCCAAAAGTAGTAAAACCTCAATAAATATTTGTTGATTGAATAAAATAATGAATGAATTATTCTTAAGTAACTATTAGCCAAAGATTTATAATGTTTAATGCAGACCATAACTTACACTAATCAATGGATGAACTATACTGCCATCATTAAATCTGATTTCAATTAGTGGCACTTAACCATGGTCAAAGTAATTTGAATTACTAATCGTTTCTTGTATTTCAAAAATCTATTTGGAACTTTTATTGATTCATGCATGTTGTCTCTTTTTAATATGTATATACATATATATTTTTTTACTTTATTCCAAATATCCTTATCATGGATGAAAACAAAACCTTTATCATTTTGATCTCATTACCTATGATTCTAAGGTGCTATAACTGGAATAAAGTAGGATAAAGTCTAAACATTAAAGAAGAACATTTTTCTAAGAATAGTAATAGTTTACATTTACTGAGCACTTACTGTGTTTCAGGAATTATGTCAATTAATTCTTAAACAATTGTACTACAGAAGTCTCTGTGGGGTTAATAGTAATAAATTCAATTCTTGAGCTCTGGATCTAACACTGAAATAGTCAAAGAACATGTGAAATGTAGTCAACAAGTGTCTGTAAATTCTATATGAAAACTCAAAGTTCAATTCAACATTCATTCTTTCTTTAGTTCCTACCGTGGACATCATGCTATGTAAGGCAATCTACATTATAGAAAGATAAATCAGCTAGAGAGCCTGCTTTATATAAATGTAAAGAGAATAGTGGCATTTTATAAGGGCTAAAATGTCAATAAATTCATTTCAGAAAAATCAAAACAAATGATGACTATAAGATTTTCAACTTTTAAAAGCTCAAAGTAAAATGAAGCCAGATAAAAATGTTGAAATATTGCAGTATTAAAATTGTTTTCAATGAAATATTGTCATTACTGCATAGTTTTCATGAAATACCAAGTGTTGTGTGGTAACTATGTAAATAAGTCATGTTACATAGAATAACACCTTGCTGTTAGCAAATATTAAAACCAGAAACCAAGTTTCAGTTAAGTCCAAAAGAAATCAACTGTTTTGGCATACTATAATTCCACTTCCATGTACTGTTTTTTTATGAAGCAATATTAAATGAGAATGCTTACTCATTGCCAAAAATATCCAAATGTTATAGCAGTTATTGAATTCTGACATTTTAGTAATCACAATTCATTCAATGGGTACTAAGGGGTAAATTCCTAAGACCAAAGTAAGGAAGCAGTGGAAAGGAGGCTGGCATTCTGAAAATACAATATATATTGAGATACACAGTGATATAAAAAATATATCATTAAAGGGGGAAGCAAACAGTGCCTGATTGCAAAATAGTTATTTTGTAAAATTCTTAAAGGGGAAATTTTTCTTAAATTGTATGATTCAAATGGTCAGATCAAAGATTTATATTTGACTACTGGAAATGCTTTAACACTAACTGCCCTTGTTACAATATATTAAGGGGAAAAAAACATTCTCCTTAATAAATCAGTTTACAAAACTGCAGAATGTACGCTCTTTAAAAAAATTATCCTAATTTTATAAATTAAGTGTTTGGTTATGAATTGATGAAGGGATCCAGGATACTTGCTATATCTGTCACAAACACAGCTCCATTCTTGGAAAGGTAGCTCCAACAGGTTTATTAATTTTTGAACTGGGTAAGTAAGTTTTTACAAGGTCCTGCTTTGGATAAAGTCAATTTAACTGCCCAAGTATTGCTAACTGGATTGATATTTACAACCAAGTAAATCATATAAGGATAGATCGAGAATGGAGATGGCCAACTCATTCTGAGGTAACTTGACCTAAACTCTTCCCAAAGGGATTCTACTTACTAGGGTCCACAATCATCACATTCTTTGTCCCCTTAAAATTATCAAGGTCTGTCACCTACTTGTTTGCACTGATTTCTTCTAAAAAGGGGCGGGGGAGGGAGGAAAAATTAGTGTATGACTAAGCTTCAATGTGGTGGGGCTTAATTAATGTCTATTAAGTACTTTGAGTTTCTTTGATGAAAGGTGTTGGCTTCTGCTCAGGGTATTATAGCACAATCTTCCTAGGGGTTGTTCAGTGAAATAAAAATTAAACTGGATCTGGAAAAAAAATTTACCAAGAAATTGGTGATTTTAAGCAAACAAATAGAAGTTGGTTCCCACAAGTTTAGGTTGCTCTCCTAAACTGGACAGAGCTAATATTCCAGTTCACTGCATGTTCATCTTATATGAACTATAAGCCAGGAAAACCGGGGGTAAAAAGAGGCTATTTTTCATTCTATCCTTACCATCCAATTGACCAACATCCTCTCATTTATATGGATACTTTGAATACATCTATATCCCCAAAAGTTTTCTGTATAGGTCCTCTCTTTAGGATATTAAGAAATCTGATCACATTCACTCTATGGTCTAGGAAGACTTTCTGGAGTTGAATATCTCAGCTAGCACAAAAGCAAATTCCTATTTATTTACCTTACCTTTAACAAGGATTTTCACTCTGACAAATTCTACATATTAGCAGCATCTGTATTTCAGGGTATAATTTCAAAATCTACTTTAAATTCTGAGGTTGTCAAAATTACTCCTTTGAACTTCAAAAACTTGGAATAATATTGTCCACCCTATTTACCCTAATTCACAGGTATTATATCACTGACACTGAAAAAGAAAAACTACTATATAACATCAAAGTTTTGTTGTCATCCTTATTATTTCAATTCCATAAGCATTTTTTGAGGAATTTTGCACCAAATCCTGGGATCTGCACCAAGGGTACAAAAAGGAATAAAGCAATGCCCCTGTCCCTGTGTAGTAACACTCGGTTTAGCAGGCAATGCAATTTATAAAGAAGTAACTGTTACGTAGAATGAGAAGTGTTATAACAGATTTTTCATTGTTATCATATTAACTATTTTTCACAAGTACACAAATTTCACAATAGATTAAAATCTTTTCAGGATTTTAGTAAAAGCATGAAAATTTAACCAAGGTAACGATCTGTAGGACTATAATCAGACTCCTGATATTAAGACTAGCAATAGCTAATATTGTAGAGTCTATGGTTATATATTAAAGATATCTCATATCCTAAAGTCTCTTCACTGTGACCTGTTTATCCTTTTGACAATTCAATAGAAAAATGTAAAGAGGATAAGAACTACTTCTATGTAAAGAGGATAAGAACTGCTTCTATCCACATTTTTTTTTTTCATGACTGTGGACTGAACATTAGATATAACCAACTAAAGAAATCTTGGAACAATCTCTAGAAATAAAACCAGGCAGTATCACAATTAGTGACTGTTGTTAGAACACAAACACAAAACACTTTCTTATAGACAACTCACGTCATCACCATGAACTACCACTGAAGAATAAAAGAGAACACTCCAGAATGTTTTGAATCTGTGAGACAGACAAGAGCAGGACCACAGAAAGAACTTGTCCACAATTTAACAGATAGAAAAAGAGAGAGAACGCAATGACAGAAATTTTTCCATTGTTATTGTCTCATCAGTGAGTAACCTAGAGGAACCACCCTGTCTTGGATTAAATATGAGTTCTTTCTCATTGCCAACAACAATCCAAGATTCTTTGTAACGTCAGGAGCCACCTCTAATTTCATTCAAAATAAAAAAAATACTTTAAGGAGGTACTGGATAAAGAGATATTTTTTATAGTTCAATATGACATTTCTGAAAAACAGAATTAAAATCTACAAAAAAAAAAAAAGGCCATCCTCAAACACTAACAGGACATTCTAAGTACACAGAATACCATATACTTCATCCTTCTAGATTTATAGTTCACAAATCCCATTTCCATGTTCATGTTTTAATCTAATCAGACATATTAAAAACTGCAGTGGAAATCCCATTACTCATTTGCATTTACTCCTCCATAACCAAATCTATCATTCTCAGAAACACCTGAAAGAACCACAGTTTAAAATGTCTTTTGACCTTTATTCTCTAGGCTTGGGCTTGCAAACTCAAATGTCCTCAAGGTGAGGCTACATCAGTGGGTAAAGGGGATGGTCTAACAAACTACAGAGAGCATTCCCATCTACAGGACAGCCACTAAGTTACAGTAGTGGATTACTGTCTTGTGGAATTGTGAGCCAGTATAGTCATATTTCTAATTTTTAAAGAGAGAACAGAAATCTAGACCATTAGGTAAAAGTCCATAATTTTAATGGTTGGAAATGTACTTAATTTTTTTCTAAAAGTAAGGGCCAAGCATAACATGTCTATAGGCCATATCTGGTCCTCTACTAGAGACTACAAAGTGATTTTTCAACAGGAAAATAGCACAATTAGATTTGCAATTTAGAAATGTCCATCTTGCTGTGGATCAGAGTAGGGAGGACCAGAGACAGAGAGATCAGTTGTATGCAAAAGTCCCAGGAAAAAAGACTGTGAACTTCAACGTGGGCAGTAGAAAAGTACAGACAAAATCACTTAAGTGAAAGAAGAACTGAGGACTAGGTATGCTAATAAGTTGAGAAGAAGGAACAAACAGAGAAGAGAAATTGAAAAGGTTAAGTTATAACCTGAATCTAAGAGTGGGAATGTGTGCAGATATAATAGAGTAAACTCAAGAAGGGGTCAGAAGGAGGATTAAAGAATTTAGACTTAGAATGGAATAAGAATTCTTCTTTTTTGAAACGTGAAGAAGGAAAGAATTCCAATTTTTTGAAGATGGAAGAAACTGAAGAAATACATACCTAATAGACATTATTATCTTAGTGGTAAACAGAATTCTAAGATGGCCCTCAAATTCCTGCTCCCCTGGTGTATATGAACAGTATAATCCTCTCTTCTTGAGTGTAAGTGAGAATTTGTGAATTTGGTAAGTGATTAGATTAGGTTATATGAAGAGCTGACTTTAAGAAAGAAAGGGAGATTATGCTGGGTGAGTCTGACCTAATCAAGGCAACTCTTAAAAAGGACTGGGCTCTTTGTGAAGAATGGGGATTTGACTTGAGGGAGGTTTTCTGCTGCTGGCTTTGAAGAATGGAGGGGCCCTTGTGGTAAGGACCTGTGAATAGACTCTAGGAGCTGAGAGCGACCCTCACCTTACAGACAGCAAGGAACCTAAGTGCTGCCCCAAACTGTATGAACTCAGGAGAACTCAGCTCCAGATGAGACTGTAGCCCATCTGACACTTTGATTTCAGCCTTATGAGACAGTGAGCAGAGAGCCCAGCTACGCCATGCCTGGATTTCTGACTGAGAGAAAATGTAAGATAATAAATTGGTATTGGTTTAAGCCATTAAGTTTGTAGTAATGTGTTATACAGCAATATAAAACGAATACACTTAGTGGACAGAAAGTACAGTTTTCTGAAGGAAACAATAATTATGGCTTAAAGATGAGGTTGATGGAATTACCATAAAGGAGAGTCAAGCCAATTTTATTTCTAGCAACATTCATCTCACCAAGTACTCTGTCTTAATGCCATATCAGGCACAAAATAATTCACTAGAAAGAGAAGTAACTATTTGTATAATAAAAAAAAATTAAGTTATGTATCAAAAGAGATGGACAGTTAAAAATCCCCAGGGTTTCAGAGAATATACCTATGAAAAGATTAGAGAAGAGAGCAAATGGATGCAGCAAGCTCACAAGATACAATGTCACCAAGTATTGAATTAGTAATTAACAAAGATGGGAAATGTTATCAAATTATTCCTAAGAATTCAATACCTTCACAGAAGGTTCTAGGCTATCATAATCACTTTAACCCAGGTATATCTTCAAGTTTCTCCATGCAGTTGAATGAATGAGTAGGTTTCTACTAAAACAAAAAGTCATGTATACACTGCAAAACATTAACACTTAAATCATAAAATTATTTCAGAAACATTTTAATAATTACGGTACAAATAAAGGTTAAAAAGTAGGATATTTTTATTGCAATCCTGATGGCATTGGTATTTTGAAATTGTTCTGTTTATAGTCATATTTACTGTCTGGTTTCCACAGTAATAAACACACAGCCTGTTTATTTTAAATAATTCATCCTGAAATGAGAAGTATTTTTTTCCTCAAATTCATACTGCACACTAACCAAGATCCCAAGCCAAAAAGAACACAGGAGACCAAATGTATAAAAGACAAGTAAGACCCAATATGAATATCATCTAGCCTTTAGATTTAGAGACGAAAAATGTCAAACTCCAGCTGTTCTAACTTAATAGAAGGATAGCCCAGATTGGCCTAGTCTTTGTCTCAAGGGAGAGAAGCAATTGCATGACATAATGTGTCCATTTTATTCATTTTATGTTAGGAAGCACAGGACTTGCTTTGTGTTTCATCTTTCCTTGTTAACTTTCAATTCTCTTCCCTAAAAGGAACAAAAAAGCTCTCTTTAGATTAAAAGTGACAGTCTATTCCTAAATCAAGAAATATAAAGAAATCAATCTCTGAGAAAACAATTTAAAATTTAGAGTTGGCCCCAGATGCATAGTTCCAGGCATAGTATTTTTCATTAAACAACTGGCATATATTTTAAACAGAACAAGAGTGTTTCCCTTTAAATTTTGTTTTAAAATATAAAATCATCCATAATTTTAAAAAGCGAATAGTTAAAACAAAATTAACTATAAAATATGACTATTTTCTAAGAAATTAGAAAATAATTGTGAAATGTAGTCCTTTAAAAACAGAAGCATAAAATAGATGGAAAAATAGACAATTTATATTTGGCAAATTTTAACTCCAATTCGAAAAGATCAAACATATCAGATAATCCCCTCACACCAAAACCAATCCTCTTGGATTCAACCTTCCTAAGGCCTCTGACCAATCCCTACTCTAAAATGGACTGGTGTCCTCTAAGTCAATCACATTGCAGTCATCCTGATCTCCCTTCAGTATCATCTGGAGGAATCTCTTTGTTGTATACCCTGTTTCTTGGATCACATGTCATGATTTGGAACCTTAGCTCACCAACCTTCAATCTTTGCTAAAATATTCATTTAAAACTATATTAATTCTTTAGCTGCAAGTTCTGATGTGCAGTATTTTAGCTGCTGTTCAATTCTAAATATCTGATCATCTTTCTTCTCATTTCTTCTCTGCCCCATGAATTTTTTTTTCTTTATATTTGGAGGAGGGGAGGGAGACACTCTTTTTGTAATTAATTAATTATAGAAAGCTTTAAATATATGTTGATTCTTTGGCTGAAAATTCCTTTCTGAGCCAGTACATAGTTAAATTTTGTCATGTTTTAGTATGGTTGAAAAAATATGTACATTCTCCAATTGTTAGATGAAGGGCTGATAGATCAATCAAAATCGATTCCATCTATCTATCCATCCATCCATCTACCCACCCACCCAGTTATCCATGAAAGCAACCTGGTTAAAATGTGCTGCTAAAATCTTCTTGTTTTATTGCTGTTTTCTTATTGGCTTGATTATATTGTTTTTTGAGAGAGATGTTTAAAAAACATTCCATATGATGAGGGATTTTTAAATTTTAACTTGTAATTGAATCAACTGTTGCTTTATGTATTTGGAGGTAATGTTGCCAGGTTCAATGTAGATTCTCAGGATTATTATATCTTTCTAGTCATTTGGACTTCCCTATTCTAACAGCACTTATTGCCTTAAAGTTTATATTTTTGTATGATAATAAAACTGCCTTACAATTTATATTTTATTAGATTTGTCTGGTTTATTACTTTTACCTCTTTGTTTCCAATCTTTATGTTTAGATATAGTTCTTGTAAACAGCATAAGGTTAGATTTTATTTTTCATTGAATCTAGAATCTGTCTTTTAACAGGAAACTTTGTTATGTTCACATAATTGACTTGATTTCTTTCTATGGTGATATTTTTTCCTATTTACTTTATTTTTTCCTTTGCTCCATTTCATCATGCTTAATATTATTTTTAAATCTGTTTAATAACTCAAAATATATCTATTTTCTCTTCTTTTAAGGTTGTTATATTATTCTATGCTTTGTATATTAACTTGACTTTTTATTGGGGCTGCTGAATATATCATGTTAGTTCATGTAGCTGGAAATTATTCTTATGAACTTGTCTTCAGAGGGTGTATTCTTTCAGTAAGATTTCCATTTGCATGGGTTTTGCATTAGCTTCTGAATAGGCTAGACTTTACTTTTCCAAGAGGTTCAGGAATTATTTATGACAATTTCTTGGCTTGAGATCCCTGTGCCATGGGGAAAATACAAATTCTGAATCCATTCAAACATGTACACAGGAGGTCTTTTCCTCCATGCAGAATCCCAAATCTCTTCTCATCACATGGTATTAAAAGCCTAGTCCATAGAGCTTATTTACAGGCCAAATGACCCTTCTGGCCACTACAGAATAAGTTAAAGCACTGAGTTATCTTTTCATTTCTGTCCCCAGGAGATTCCCTGGCTTTTCTTATCTTAGTATTTCTATATACTGGGGGTGGGTTTTGGGGTTTGTTTCTTTTTAATTGCCAACATTTATTTGCCAGGATGATGGCTGACTGGTTAAATGCTCTCTATGTGATTCTACATGGAATGGCAGGGTGACCAGGAAGAGAGCCCTTCACCAGAATCTTACACTATGCACTGGGGGTGCAAACAAGAAACGAAGAAAATATAAGGGCTGCCTCAGCCTTTCAACTGAATGGAAGCTTCCTATGCTTGGTTCAAACATTTGCACTGAGTTGAGGAATATGAAGACATTACAGGTCAGCTGGGGTGTGGGCAGAAGTCCATACAACACTGTTTTGATGGCTTACATTGCTTTCAAGAATATCATTTGGTATTTCCTGAACACTCTTCTAGGCACAAACATGAATAACAAAAAAAAATCATAGTCTCTGCTCACTTGGAGTTTGTAAATGGTCTGAGGATCATTCATCATTACCTTGAGCAATTTCAACATACTATATTACCACTATTCCAATTTCTTATTGAGAACATAAAATCTTCTAATTCCACAATGTCTTTTTCATAATATTTGGAACTGAAACAATCATAGGTCAATTAGGTCTATTGATTGCTCTGATTACAGCCATGCTTATTTATCACCTCAAGAAATGCTAAGAGAATTTTTTGACAGAATATGTGCTTACAGAAATCATGTTAATTTTACTCTCATACATTATATTTATTTAGGTAAAAGGGTTATTCCATTATGCTCTAGGTCAGGAAATTTTCACATTTTGTTTCATGTTGAATTGAAAATGATTACTAATTCTACAAGTTTGTTCAAAGTTTTAAAGTACTAGGATGCTATTTTATAATATGATTATCTTGAATTCTTACCTAATCAGATTACAGGTAGTTTCTTTAACATATCTCACATTATTTGGAGCCTTGGAAGAAAAAGCATTTTAATTATTTAAAATTAAATACAATAAACATATCAAAAGAAATATAATTAGAATATGGACATCCATAAGGCAATTTCAGATTTCTAATCAGGTTTTATATTGTCTGCTTCAATAATTAATTATAGTTTACTCCTATCAATTTCTTATAGACTTTCTCAAAATGAAATCAATGGTATTAACATATGCATCCTCAATTAATCTAGGAAAAGATATAAGACTGAAAGGAGGTATTTTTAACAAAAGATATTTTAACACAGTATGTTACATGCCCAAAATGTGACCTGAACTATAAAATTTTAAATATTTCTTGTTCTTGAACTTAGTAATATTTGAAGAGTAATAATTTTTTTACTTTTCAAGAGCATAATTTATTGAAAATGTTATTTTTTAAAAGATGTATGATAAAAATTGCTCTGAGGAACAAACTTAAGCATTTGAAATTCACTCATGGGCTGTGCTAATAAAATTCATTATTATATATTCTGCCCTTTTAAATTTTTTGGTAATTTTGATAAGTGAGAAGCTGAAGATTTATTCTGCACAATAAATTCTCATACAGATAGCAAAGATCAATAGGGTGATTAAGACTCCTTAATGGATCCAATTGCTTTCTAAGAACATCAGAAAATTTTTGGAAATTATCCTTAAAGTTAATAACTAAGAGGGTTTTTTTGTTTTGTTTTTTTCTTCTTTATTTTGTTTTGTTTGAGAACCTTAATGCCCTCTATCATTGCATATCTTTGGAAATTTCATACAGAAGATCTTTGACATGCTGGTTGGATTTTCTAAGACCTTAGGATTTCTACAAATGTACGAAAAAAACATAAACCATTCTGCAGGCTCATAGCATTTTCAAATCCAAACAGCTCTCATGAGATGTGTTTCATATGCATTTTGTTATACCTCAAGGTAACAGCATTTTCAATATGAGCTAAATTTTTCTTTCTTATTTGTTGACCATTTCTCCACAAAGACATAATGTTTTGAACACTTCACAGGTTACTGCAATGATAAGTACAGAACAAAATCTCATATTATATGTGAATGAAGAGGCAACTCTTCCATCTAAGAACCTGTGGTGCAAAATTAAAATTCACAGCTACATATGTAAAGAAGGGGAAGCATAGAGAGATTGAGAGATGATGAGTTTTGTTTGTTTGGTTGGTTGGTTTTTGTTGTTTATTATTATAACTGGAATAATGAAAATGCTCTAAAAATGATTGAAGTGATGAATGTACAACTATGTGATTGTATTAATACCAATGATTGTACATTTTGGACAGATTTATGCTTTATTGATATGTATCAATAAAATTTATCTGTAAAAAAATTCATAGCTACAGAAAATTGCAGAGCATTTCATGTCAGAGACCATTAGGGAGAGGTTGCTCAGGATTTGGATATTAAAGCCAATATCCATAGTATTGGATATTAAATACTATAAATACTGATATAATCCATGATTTAAATTCTTACATTTGGTGTTCTCCCTGAATTACTCTAAGTCACAATGCTTTATTTTGTGTTACTGTGTCTGCAGACAGGAATTCAAGCATAGAAATTTTTCCATTAAGACAGTTTCATTAATGAAATTTGATTCCAAAATTTGATGATTCCGATGAGTAAAAAGATTTCTATCAAGGTAAAATAATCAGTTTCTATAACTGTAGACAATCTAAAGGAAGAGCATCCTTATCTAGGACACTTTCTAACCTTATTTATTCAGAATTATCATTCTTTTTTTCAGACTATTAACTGAGAAACCCAATTGCTTGATAATAAGCTACTGTAAGAAGAATGCAAGAGACTACAAATGACAGCAGAGACTACCTCAAACAGCACAGCTGTCCACCACATGTCAGCTAACATAATGACGATGAGGGACATGATGTGTCCATTATAATCATCCTGAAGTATGTGTCACCATGTGTTTTTAGAAACCCAATAACTTTAGAAATGCATTCATATAGACAAAAGTATATTAAAAACAAAAAGGAAAAAGTTATAAAATGATTTAGTCATAAAAATCTGTGATATATTTTGGTAGATAAATAATAAGACTTGATCAAAAGACTCCCAGATAAACTTCTTTCTTCCTAAAGCAATAAGAGAAAGGCAGCAGGAGAGGTTGTCAGGAGTTTACTGAAATTGGTAGGTACCACAAGTTATTATTACTAACTGATAACCATTAAAACAGGAATCTTAAGATAAGGGAGGAAACAAAATGCAGTTTCTTTTACTTTATTTTTTTTCCTCATTCCCACTAATGAATAGTCTAGTTAATTTGGGGAAGTTAATAGTTATTTAGTAAAAAATGACAACAGCAGCAACCAGGGCAAACTGACATAAAAGCATAGAATCTTCACCATGGATAGTAAGTGAATTTAAATTTTACATGAGCGCTTGACTTTAAAATATATTCAAAAAGAATGAAATTTTTAAAATAGATACTAAACCAGAATCTAAGATAACAGTACTAAAAATTATAACAGTACTAAAAGTTCACTGTACCAAAGTCATGAAAGCATGAGTTCAGATTTAAGAACAAGATAGGAAATGTAGCCTATTTATTGAAGTTCTTTAGACTTGTAATAGACAAGACAAATGAGCAAATATCCTGCATGAGGGAAAGAACGGTACTTCATGAGTAACCTAGAGCAACCTAGTCCTCTAATAGCACTAATGCTATTGACACTTGAAAAAATGGTCAAATGCAACTGATTTGAACTGATATAAAATAAACAGAAATTGGGTATATTAATAAATATTAAAGGATACCCTGGACTTCATCAATCAAGTATTATTTTTATCCTCTTACCTCTGAAGAGATACGATCATTTACCCCTTAAGAATAAAAAGAACTGACAACACTGTGACTATGTGCCTCTCTTTGCATCAGATTCCTCTTCTGTAAAATGGGGATGAAAATAGTATCTACCCCACAGAGTTGTTATTACTATTAAATGAACTTTTATTTGCAAAGCTCTTAGAACAGTACCTGGCTCATATAAGTGTCATATTAAGTATCTGAAAAATGACAAATTATAGAATATTTACTTCCACATAGTCTGTTTAAATATAGCCCCTTCTTAAGTGGGAAAAGTTTAAAAAAAGAAAAGTTAGAGGGCTGGACTCTCACTTGTAGCACTGAGGAGATAGTCTATAAAGAACCAAAGATAAGTCATGGAAATACATTTCAAAGGAAAGCAGAAACACTATAATCAGAGACAATCATAGCTAATTTCCTACATGAAAATGCCATCTAAATAGAATTCTGAAAGAACGGTTAAATAAAAACAAATAAAAAACATCACAGAATAATACAAAGGGTTATCATTAACCTATGCTGTAGAATGTGATATCTGCATACATATATACAAAGTCTCACCTTAGATTATTAAACTCTTAATACCTTGGAACAAAAGAGGCTCTTGCCACCAATACCTAGAACATTTCAAGAAAATACCAGTAAATGAAGCAGAATTGATGAGACTGTTTTCCAATTAGACACAGCACATACACAATTATAATTAATAACAGATGCATCAAAGGGTTGCAAATATGATCAATATATTAGATCATCTACTTGAAACTTGTTACTTGTACACTGACATGCATAGACTACTTGAGCTGTTCCTACATTTGCTCCCTCAAATAATTTAATATCCCTTTATATAATTCAAATGGAAATATCTTACTCAAAGTTCACATTTTACATAGCTTTCAGAAATGTAATTATTTCATGGATTTAAAATTTTCTTTAATTTCAGAAAAAAAGAGAAAATTTGGAAGATAAGGGAATTCATGACTACATTCATTTCTTTTCTCTTTTTAATTTTTAGTCTTCCAGCATATGAAAACATGAAGAAATGTCAAATAGGGTCTTAAAGATTAGGAAACCTCTAAATGTTTACATTTTACAAATTATTGCTTTTAAGATAAAAATACTATGCATTTAAAACTGTTAATTACAATAAAATTACAGAAGCTCTGAAAATATTCACAGTGCAACATAAGTGGTATGGTCTGATAATGGAACCAAATTTAGATGGCAGGGTAAAAGAATATAGTCATTCCATCCTTTCGGAGTATCTCTGGAACTGCTGATAAAATCTGATTTGGAAATAACATCAAAAGTCTGAGTTTGAGGCCCTTCAAATGTGAAGTTTGCCACCCAGGATGCTTCAATGCATTGCCCCACAAGATTTTATTTTAATTCTCAATTTCTTTAAGAATCTCTACCTTTTTTCCCCCCAAGTTTTCATGACTACAGAATAAGTCCCATATTTTTCATACAGGAAGACTTCAGTAAAATTAAAAAAGGAGAGATTAAACTTGAGTGAAACAAAGTCATGGGATATCCCTTGGTTCTTCATCTATCATCACAGCAAAAAATCTTGTCTTTTACATATACCTTGGTCATGTTATAACCATATTATAATTGCATCTTCACCAAATTTCCTAAATCTAAACAATTCTGCCTTTCAACGCTCCCCTCTGTTTCAGCCACACCACAGTGTTCTGGAGCATTCACAGATATCTTTTAATTGCACGCACCAGCACTCTGGGTCTAACATTCCCACTGCTCTGGAACTTTCTTATATTTTCAAACAAATTCCACATCTCCATGACTGACACTCCCAATAAGATTACAAATTCCCTAAAGAAAGATAGTATCAACATATGATTTGGAAATACACGCAGCATAGAAATGAGTAATCATTACTTATTTTTTAAAATAATTTATGAAAGAATCATTTTGAGTAATTTCAACACATTTTATTTCCTTAAATTATCAAACTTTTATATTTTCCAGGTAATCCTCCAACACATTTCCTTTTGTTTACTAAACTCAAAATGGTATACTAACAAAAATTCCCATAAAACTTAACAAGTTATAGGAACGTTAATTTCCAAAATATTTCTTCTCATTTGTATGGAGTACAATACAGCTTAGACTGTTACTGATATCTGTGTCATAGTAATGTAAACCACTAGAAGTAAAGCAACTTAGGGAGGGGTAGAACTATAAAAGGAAGGACTGTAACTATACCAATTAGGAAAAGAGATATTTTGTATATTTGACTAATATTGTCTTATACAAGATTAGTTCTTCATAATGAGCATATTTTCTATTTCATAACTAAAGAATATAAGCAGTTTCTTTCAGTAACACTGAGCAGCTTTCATTCCTACCTCTTAGATAAAATTGTTTGCAGTTCTCTGGGATAATATGCAACTGTCTTACGAGAAGAATTTTAAAATATTTATTATGAATCTTAAAGGCCAAACATTAAATTGTCTTCCTTATTTTCCTCCTTTGTTTTTCAAAATTTATTAAGATTCTTACATTATTTGACATTATAATCCTTGCATGAAATAATTGCTACTTATGTTGAATATATTAGGTGAGCTTTATTTACTCAAGAAAAAATCTCTTTCCTGACATTTATCTTACATCAATTATCAATATAAAATCCTTTTATATTAATATTGGAATACAGACAATGATTCTTTCACAATCAATGAAGACATATAAT
>JAQZBX010061482.1:0-17098 GCA_029593785.1 Cabassous unicinctus
CCACTTTGGGCGTTTGGCCAAATGTCATTGCGCATGTCCCGCACTAAGTTTCTATCTCCCCGTACTCGCTACATCTTTTCTTGTAAATCTGCTGACCAGGCTGTAGTTTGTTACCTAGCAACTTGCTGACGTCCACATCAGATGACCCCTCCAAGAACCCGCTATATATAACCCCAACTTAACTTGAATAAACGAGACTCGATCAGAGCTTTGTCTTGTCTCCATTCTTCGTGTCTCTTGTCCCCACCATTCCCACTCCCTCTTTCAGGTTCCGGTTTGACTGACCCGCGGGCCGGGTCAGTCAACAAGCAGTCATATTTTAAAAGGAATCTTTTTTTCTGAGCAGTAGTTCTCAACAGTGGGATTAAATTATTTAGTAAACCATGTTGTAAACAGATGTACCATCAATATCCAGGCTTTGCTGTTCCATTGGCAGAGTACAGGCAGAAGAGATTTAGTATAATTCTTGTATTTTCAGTATGGTAAATGAGTATTGGCTTCAACTTAAAGTCTCCAGCTGCATTAACCTCTAACAAGAGCCAGGCATTGACTTCTCCTCTCTAGCTATGAACATTCTAGATGGCATCTTCTTCCAATGTTTCATCTACATTGATAATCTGTTGTTTAGGGTAGCTACCTTCATCAATTATCTTAGCCAGATCTTCAGGATAACTTGCTGCAGCTTGGACATCAATACTTGCTGCTTCACCTTGTATTTTTATGCTATGGAGATAGTTTTCCTTAAACCTCATGAACCAGCCTCTGCTATCTTCGAACTTTTCTTCAGCAGCCTCCTCACCTCTCTCAGCCTTCATAAAATCGAAGAGAGTTAGGGCCTTGCTCTGGATGAGACTTTGGCTTAAGGGAACGTTGTGGTTGGTTCGATCTTCTCTCCAGACCACTCAAACGTTCTCCATATCAGCAACAAGGTTGTTTCACTTTCTTATCATTTGTGTGTTCACTGGAGTAGCACTTTTCATCTCCTTCAAGAATTTTCCTTTGCATTCACTACCTGGCTAACTGTTTGGCACAAGAGGCCTAGTTCTGGCCTATCTCGTCTTTGGACATGTCTTTCTCACTAAGCTTAATCATTACTAGTTTTTTATTTAAAGTGAGAGACATGCGACTCTTCCTTTTACTTGAACATTTGGAGGCCACTGTAGGGTTACTAACTGGCCTAAGTTCAATATTATTGTGTCTCAGGGAATAGGGAGGCCTGAGGACACCAGGAGAGATGGGAGGATGGCTGGTCGGTGGAGCAGCCAGAACCCATGCAACATTTATAGATTAAGTTTGCCGTCTTTTACAATATGGGTGAGGTTAGTGGTGCCCCAAAACAATTAAAACTGTAACATCAGAGATCACATCAGATATAACAGTAACAAAAAGGTATGAAATATTGTGAGAATTACCAAAATTTGACATGGAGACACGATGTAAGCATGTGCTGTGGAAAAATGGCACCAGCAGACTTGCTCAATGCAGGGTTGCCACTAACCTTCAGTTTGTAAAAAATGCAATATCTGCAAAATGCAATAAAGTAAGGTATGCCTGTACAGCTGCTACTTCCATCTGAGCTGCCTGCAAATCCAAGAAAACAATCCTAAAAGTGTTAGTGTACTAACCAGCATATGGAAAATAATCTTTTTCAAACATCAGCTCCAAAGCCATCAGAAGATGGAAGTCCAATTGGGATCGTGGTGGGGAGTAGAGGTGCGAGGGGATTTCATACTGATCACTAAGGCACTTATACAAGCTATGGGAATTTTACGATATCTAGGCTAAACATATTCGTCACTGTTAATTCTGTCTTACAGAGATCAGTTAAGGGGATGGACTGAAAGAAGATGCTTCATTGAATTCAAACATTTAGAAAAACAAGGAAGTATTTAAAATAATGTATGGATTAGCCTTGAATTTTAAGTAAAAGAATCACTTACATGGTTGCAAAAGGAGAGTTTATTGTTAGTGGATGGACTCTCCTGCACCCCTGAAAAGGTTTATGTAAAACTTGGATTGTTTATGTAAAACTTGCTTAGAGGCAGAAAATGTACAACCATTTGGCTTTCTTGGATTCCACGCCACAGACACTTTATGTGTCTCAGAGCAGACAATGCTCCTGTCCACCAGGTGGCAGCACACACTTACCCATTTCCTCATCTAAAAGCAAAAAAGCAACTAACACGCATTAAAAACAGAAATTCCAGGTGTATGAGCTATAATGATCTATGCAAAACTGAAATACTTTCTTGTCTTCTGAAAAATCACATTGTATGTATAACAGGGTTAACAGGTAAAAGCAAGTTTGGACCAACCACTCAAAACTTTTTACAGCTTTGTAACCAGAAACCCAAGTGGTTTTACATTTTCTGCCTCTAAGCAAGTTTTACATAAACAATCCAAGTAAAAATAATAACACAATTAAAACATGCTCAATTCTTAAAAATCCTTTATGTTACTAATCAATTGAAATACTATGGTAAATAAAGGAAGGGGGTAAGGGCAGGTTGAGGCTGTTTAGGACGAAATGCACAAAAATGAGAGGGAACCTCAAAATAAGCATTTCCATGATAGAGCATGGGACCAGACTGGGGTAAAGGGGCAGCAGGTGCATGACTGAATTTCTCAGTGTTTGGTTGGACCAGTAATGCTGGAACCAGCTGGTAGCACCATGCTTTACCATGCAGGGGGAAACTGGGTGCCAACCACATAAGTTCTGCCATTCTCCCTTCATCATTCTGCTATGCCCCACATGAACTAAGCCACCACACACGGAAAGGCGCCCTGCGGCAAGGCCAAGCGCAGTCCACTCACCTGCAGTTAAATAGGCATAATAGCACTGGGACCACCTGGACTCATTTTTTAGCCGCTCAAAGGAATCAAATGCATCCTTGAAATTCAGCTCTATCATGCTGCACCAACCTAGGAAAGAAATATTTTCAGCATACTTCCATAAAATCATGAGCTTTCTAGACAATTTTTGCTACAAATCTCTGAATATTGCTGACCATCTTTCTTGGTGAGTGTTCTATGTGAACTACCTGAAAACTTAAGAAGTTATTTTCTTTTCCCTTAAGATATACTGTCAAAGTGTTGAGTAAGACAAGGCACTTCTTATCTCACAATCGATTAAGCAGTAGAGAAGAGTGATGTAACGATTTCTGGAAAAACGCTCCAACTTGCCTCTTGCTGTTATGAGATTAACCTAAGCCCAGCAATACAAGCAGAAGGGGAAGCTCCATCATTAGAGTCGATATGCGGAGGCTACCTCGAAAAGACTTACAGCACTGACCTGATTATTATTACTATGAATTCTCACACTTTTGTGAGAGCAAAGGGCAAGCCAATCAGAAGTTAAGTACTTGCCCACCCTTCCCTTTGCAAGGTGGTCGTGGATGGAGGTGAGGAAGGACCTCTTCCTCCCTGGACCAAACACAATTAAACTGGCATTCTGGGAAACAGCAGTAGCAACTGAAATGAAAGGACTTTCATTCCCATTGTTAATAATAGCACCTGCCATCCGCCGCGCCAAGCGCTGCATTAGGCACTTTGCGTCATCTTCCTAATCCCTGTTATACCCTCGAAAGGTGGATGAGGGTGCCTCCTCCTTACCAGTGAGGACACCTAAGGCATGAGGAGGTTCTGTGACTTGCTCAGAGCCCCATGGCTAATAAGAGGGAAGGACTGTGGATCAAAAGTGTCGCCAACATTCTATACTGCCAGAGACCTTGAAATGGCATGCAGGAAAAGGCCACCAGATACACGCTTTTTATTCAAGTTCTTTGAAGCACTTTTCATGCCAACTCACGGCCACTAAACGGAGATCCAGCAGAGTGGATGACACAAAAACACATTTTCCATTGGATAGTGGAAAATGTTTTTCCTCTCCCTAAACCATAACAGAGGTTTAAAATGTTAATTCTGTCGACTTAACATTGATTGGGCAGTGTCCAATCAATCAGTCTGCACTTCTCCCTAAAAGGATCCAGGGAGACAATTATGTCCATGGCAGGTGAATGGCAGGAATCCCAGGCTCCCAACCTGACAGGCGACGACCATTTCTTCTTCCCTGTCCCTCTGCAGACTGCCTTTTAGATCCCAACCTCCCTTTTGATTCCTGTCACTCTTATTGCCTCATCAGTTTTCTTTTCTCTACTCTGTCTTCATTCCTTTTCTAAGTGCTATACAACGTGACTTAAGAGTGTTAGTTTTAATCTCTAAAAAGCGTGAACCCCTTATTAAAAATACCTATTTTTTTTTGTTTCAAGCCCAAAGTCCTGCTTACTCTTCTCAACATAATGGAGCAACTGTTACCTAAAAGGATTAGGGAATTACTAGTAATGGGATTGGCGTGTTTCAGTACAGTCAGCAAAAGACTTGAAGCAGCATCTGTAGAGAAGACAAATAATTCCAAGCCTGTTTATTAATGTACCTCCAGTAGGGGAGTGCAGAAGGAAGAACTAAAGCAGGGATGGGGAGGTAATGGGTATGAGTATGTGTGTATATGAGAGAGAGAGAGCGAGAGAGAGAATATTTCTGTGAGCCAGGTACCCTGACACATGCTTCCAACATGGCATTTCATTGAAGCTCACAACTACTATGAGGGGAGACAGCTGCACCCCAGTGGCAGCTAAATAGCTTAGGGGGTTTAAGAAACTTGTCCAAGGTCTCAGAGCAAGCTGGTGGAAGAGCTGGGATTGGAAACTGCGTGCCTAACTCTTTCCAATACCAAATCATTTTGAATCCTAATGACAATCCAATAAGGTATTTACCAATGGTTATTAGTCAATTCATTTAACATGACCTATTTTAATCCTAAAATCAAAATGTTATGAAGAACAAAGTAATGACAACTCAGAAGAATAAGTACCATTACATGTGCTATTATAATAATCAAAGGCCTATTACTATATAAGGCAGCAAGCATTTTGCAAAGATACAAACTGAACAGCATTAATAATGAAACATTGCACAGGAAAGCAGTAATACTCTTTCATAACAAGCTAAACAAACATTTCATATTTACCAATTTCATACAGACAGACATGCTGAATTTCTCTCTGATCTACTGCAAGTTCCAAAGCGGTATGGAAAGAAGTCAAGGCACTGTTGATTTGACACTAAAGGAAAAAACGAAAATAGAGTTACTGGCTAAGATCTGCTGTTAACATTACAATCATAATTCAAAAGTGCTTTTCTCCTTAACAGTTATTTTAAACAGAAAAACCTAACTCCTTCCAATGTTTCTCCTTTGGCTTAACTGATTCCACCAGTCAGGGCTCAGATTCACCTTCTCCTACAGCACTCCCTTTATCCCTCCACAACAGAATTTGTATTATTATAATTTTTTTTTTTTGCTAATCCAGCTCCTTGTTACCAGGTAAGTTCTAGAAGGATAGGGACTAAGTTTTCTCCTTCTTTGTATACCCAACCCTGGCACAGGAAGAATCTCAACCACTACTGCATGAGTGAGTGAATGAATGAATGAATGAATGAAGCTGTTCCCAATTAGCCCAGTCCTCCTTGATCTGTCTCCTATGTGAGCCACTCCTTTTCTATATCCTACAATTTATAGGTTGAACCTGAACCTCGTAAGACTGTTCTTTAATTGCTTCTGGTCATCAAACCCCGTCTCCAAACCATTTAGAAGTTCTCTGAGGATCCAGATTACATTTCTTACTGTTGCATTCATCTAACACTGTCTAGACCCACAGACTCTGAAGTGTCTGTTATATTTCTTCCTGGTTAAATACATTTAATTTTTTCTTCCACTAAAACTGTCTTTCAAAGCCTGCCAACCTGATGCCATAAGCACTGGACAACAGCATCTAAAAACATGACAGGGATAAAAAGGGTTAGATTAAATCCTAGCCAGGGCATTGACAGGTGATAAATATTAGGCAGCAACAATAAATATACATTCTAAATGCCCCAAAGAGTTGATACAGCCTGAGCCCAGCGATGCCTATCCAGGAGCCTGCCTTCCGTGCTGCCAGCTGCTGTGGAGCTTCTGCCTCTGCCCACACACTCCTGGGCTGCCTCCCTCCTCCTGTTTGGCTTCACACTGTCTTCCTCCGTGGCCCTCAGGCACCCCCTTTCCCTGTTCCTCTCTGCCTTTCTCCATGGCCAGCCCAGCGGACATGAAGGGCCATGCAGAGAAGCTGCAGGGTCCTCTGAGGCCCAGCCCCACGCCCACGCGTCACTGCAGGAGGCCACACGCCCCATGAGTCAGCGAAGGGATCTTCAGGACAGGCTGACTCGGGAACACTGTCAACCCCGTGACTCATCAGCCAAAGCCGGGGCTGGAGCCAAAAGTGCTCCTGGCCCAAAGCAGCCCGTCACTTTCTGCCATCAGGAAGGTTAGACCGTAGCATCAGATACTTCATCACCAGGCAAGCACACCGATTAGGTAGCCACAGAGGATACCCATCACCAGATCACGGACTCCTGTCCTCCAGCAGCTTAAAATCTGGTTGGAGGCAACCTCGCAGGAATACAAAAGAGGCCCACAACTCTGAACTCACAGCCAAACAGCAAAGAGGTACAAGTGAAAAGAACAGCCTTTCATGAAGAGTGTGTGAGTGTGTACGTGTGTGCGTGTGGGTGCTGTGAGTTGAACTGTATCCCCCAGAAAGATAAATTTGAGTCCTAACCCTGGGTCCTGTGAATGTGACTTATTTGGAAATAGGGTCTCTTGAGATGGACTAGTTAAGATGAGGCTGAAACGGACTGGGATGGGCCCTAGTCGTTATGACTGATGTCCTTGTAAGTAGAGGGCAGCTTGGAAACAGGGACAGAGGCACGGGAGAGATGACAGAGGCGTCACATGATGACGGAGGCCGAGACTGACATGCTGCAGTGGCAAGCCAAGGAATGCCAAGGACTGCCAGCCAACACCAGAAGCTGGGAACAGGCAAGGCAAGATTCTTCAAGAATCTTTCAGAGGGAGCGTGGCCCTGCCGAAAGACCTAGATTTCAGGCTTGGAGCCTCCAGAACTGAGAGAGAGACATTTCTGTAGTTTCAAGCCACCCAGCTTGGGGCCCTTTGTCACAGCTGCCTCAGGACACTAAGACAGTGTGTGGCGACATCTTGAAGTTCCTCACAACCCATCTCTAACTTTTCCCTTTCTGGACCAACGCTCCTTTTCCTGCATCATACACGAACTCGACTTGGCCTGTTCACTCAGAAACCACGGCTCCTGCTGCGTTATCAGCACTCAGCTCTTGTACACAGGGTATCTATGGATGGGCCATCAACACTGAGCTGTCCCCAGCGGCAGGTCCAGTGTGTGACAGTGCAGTGCCACACTGCCCTTCAGAAGACAGAAATTTGCTCAGTAAACATTTCTTGGGCAACCACTGCATGCCAGGGCTGGTGCTAGGCTCTGGAGAATCAAAGGCAAGTCAAAACAAAGCTGTGCTTCCAAGTAAAGAATCAAGAAACCAAGAAGAAATATTTGAATCAACATCATTTCTCTTAACCCTATCTGAGATAGACATGTATTAGTTCCATTTTCAGATCAAGAAACTGAAGTTCAAAGAGTTCAGAGTTCTGTTGTTTTAAGCTACTATGTTGATGGTAATTTGTTATAGTCCTAGGAAACTAATACAGTATATTTCTTTAAAAGAAACTGTGAGGAAAGTACCATGTTCTTTCTGTTATAAACACTGTAACAGGATATGGAGAAACTGAGACCATATTGTGGAATTTAAGACATAAGCCCAAGAACAAGCATAACTACAAAATTAATACAAAATATAATGAACATTAAAATAACAGACATACATTTTCCTTTATTTTTCAGCCAAATAATTTAAAAATAAAAATGATCTGTAAGAGTTTTTATGATTACAAATTTATCCAAAAAAACAAAAAACAACAGCACAGGAGAATTATTCTCAATTTGATACTCTGTTCACAATTTAATTTTTAAAGAAATAGACATATCCTGGCCTGAAGAGAATTTAGAAAATGGGCTAGTGTGAAAAAGCCATTAAGCCAAGATATTATAGGGTGGGCTTTTGTCTCGTGAATTACACATTGACTTGCTGCATCACAAAATCATTTGCCTCAGTTCCATCGCTTACAAAATGAGAAAAAGTATTGGCTAGCTTTATTTCCAAAGGAAGCCACAAAGAACAAAGAGCATAAGTCTTTTCCAAGTTAAATGGAGGTCTTTGAAATTAAACATTATCTGTAGCCAATGCACTGATAGTACAAAGATAAATGTTTCTCCATTAATTCAGGATCTCTTTTCTGTCCTCTGGTAAAATGATAGGTTTTCTGATAGGTCTTACATATTGCTTGATAGGTTTATTCCTAGGCATTTTATAATATTTGTGGCAATTGTAAAAGGGATTTGTTCCTCCACTTTATTCTCTAAGTGAGTGTTGCTGGTATAGAGGAAGACTTGATTTTTTGCAAGTTGATTTTGTACGTCACATGATTACACTCTTATGCGTGCTCATAATTTTTTTTTTCTCTTGGACTTTTCAGGGAGACATTCAAATCAATTGTAAACTATGACAATGCCATCTCTCCCTTTACAATACACTTATTTGTTAACTGGCTAGAATCACCAATTAAAATACCAAGTGGTACATTATAGTGAGTATAACTAATACTGCTGCTTCAAAAATGTGACTATGGTTGAAAGGGGTAGTCGGTGGATGTAAATGTCAATTGGAAGAAAGCTAGAGAATAATCCAGGGAATGTATAACAGTGATTTTGGTTGTGGATGAAAAATTTGATTAATAGTATAAATATAAGAATGTTCTTTTACAAAGTGTTAAGAATATGGTGATACATGGGAAAATTACAACTAATGTAACATATGAATGATAACCAGTAATACTGTAATATTTTTGCAGCAATGGCAAAGATATCAATTCTAAAGGACAACAATAGTGGGTATAATGGTATTTTTCCTTTTTGTGTAATGAAAAAGTTCTAAAATTGACTGAGGTGTTGACAGCATAACTCTGTGATGAAGATGAGAGCCACTGAGTGTACACTCTGAATGGACTGTACAAAGCATGACGCTGTATAACACAGGGAATCCAGTGGTAGAAGAAGGACTGTAGTTAACAGAATAAATATGAGAACGTTTCCTCAGGAACTATAACAAATATATAATACTAATATAGGGTGTTAATCAGGTGGGGTGGGGGAAAATACACCAAATATAAGATATAGGCTGCAGTCCATAGTTTGTAACAAATACTTCACAACAAAGCAAGGTGTTGGTGGTGGGGTGATGTATGGGAGCCCTGTATGATGTTATGCATGTTTGTTTTGTAAGTTCACAACTTTTACTATATTTATTGTTTACATATGTGCATGCCTGTATATTTCTAAAATATTAAAATAAAGAAGAAAAAATATTGGGTGGTAGCAATCATACCATGCATCCTTGCTTTATTCCTGCCTTTAATGAGGATGTTTCTAAGGTTTCATCATTAAAAATGGTTTGCTGCAGGTTTTTACCAAATAGAGAAATTTCCCTCTATTTCTAATTTCTAAAATTTTGCTTGGTTTTTTAAAATATGGATTGGGTAGTGCATTTTATTAAATATCATTTGGGCATCCATTGATAGAACTATATGGATTTTTCAGTTACTTCCTTAAATGCAGGGAATGATAAGAACAAATTTCCTGAGGCTGAAAAATATAATGTTGGATCTGATTTGCTAATATTTAGAATTTCTATACACAGAATGAAGTTGGATTATTGTTTTCTCTTTAGTGGTCTCTGATAAGTTTTGGTGTCAGGGTAATGGCAGACTTACAGAATGAGTTGGAAATATTTTCATCTTTTTCTATGCTTTGGAACTATATAAATAATTAGTTCACTATAAAGCCATACCTTCCAATTGAGAAATTAATTTCAAATGTTTAAATCACCATAATTCAATGTTTTTCTTACTGGGAACATAGTATAACAAAGAATATTAAACTTTTGCCAATATTACCAACTTTCAGTGCCAACTTCATAGCCAATGTTATTTTGGACCTTAGAATATATCTTTGTTTTCACTCTCAGAGGAATATTGAAATAAATGAATTGATGTAAATAAAATGTTCTTACGAAAGGTACTTTATCTTTAGAAATAGGTATATGTCATCCGTTAATAGCTCTGGGAAAGAAATCACAAGATTGTTCCACATGATTCCGAGCACACATTTGCAGTGAGTGGCAATGAAGCTTCTCATAAATGGTTTCAGACCCATCAGGAGAAATTCCATATTTCATTTAGCAGGCATAATTAAGAGCTGTAAGTTACGATTCTACGACAAATATACAAGCATGTACTCTTGCCTAAACCACAAACATATGCATGTCATTGGAGACATAGTGGACAAAGAAAAATGAAACACAGAACACAAAGGGATAGTGTGACTACCAGTAATGCTTCTACTCAAGTTAAAAAATGCAAGTTACTCTTTTAGCCCTTTAGAAAATAAAGATCTTAAAGTGCAAATGTGAAGACCCAAAAGAGTAAGAATTAGTTTTCAGAATCAGCACAGCGAGCCTGCTCTACTAGAGATTTTTATTAGCAGCACCAACCCAAGAAGATTCACTAAATTCAGCTACCAAGCAAAAGGTTTCGTTTCTAGAGTTACAAAAGAAGTGCAAATGGAAACAAGGAAAAGTTCTCTGGGGGGCTTGGCCCAGACTAGTGTCAAAGGGATATCAAATTCTAGGCTTCCCTGAATCTGTAACACAAGACTCTGCTTCCCAAGTGAATAGCTTCTTTTTGTACCACCACCAAGTCATGTTTAACACTAATGGACAAAAACAGCTCACAAACAAAAAGGGCTTGGCCCAGAGCCCATCTACTAGCATTGCAATAATGTTTGTACAACGTAACTCTACCGGGTTAAACACCAGGGAGGAGATGACTGTGATGATGGCTAATCAAAGAACACAATAGTCCCGTGGATGCATGGCGTTCCCCGAGTCCATAGCTCTAAAGGACATTTGCTTTGGAGAACATTGGAATCTATTACATAAATCAGTTAGTAATTTGTAAAATATAGGCAAAATCTTTAGAGGGGCTTTCAAGTAAAGCAAAAAGTTTGTGAAACAGGTGAAATTCATGGGATAGGTTAAGAAAAAAGTACTTAGCAAGTACATCGTGTATGTGTGTGTTAGAGAAGGACCAAGACCTACCAAATATTCATGAGGCACCTGGGCACTGAAGATACATGAGACTAAATATATACAAATCACTAAATATTCAGATACTAAGTATACAGGAAAACTTCATATTCACCAGGTCTTCATTTGACAACTCACAGGTGACGTCTGGTGCCACGTTCCCTCTGCCCAAGAAACACTAATAAGACTCACGGCTGTCCATCACTTTAGTTAGCCTGGCCAGACGTACGCATCCCTGTGGGATCCCTTTCTGAAACCTCACCTCTGGGCCTTGTAACCACACCTTCAGTGAGGGGTTCCAATGGGGCAGAGCGAGAAGCAGGACATGCATGTTGTGCGACTCAGGACTCAGGCAGTGTGCTCCTGTCCCAAGCCTGTTAACTGGCAGTATCTCTCCCCCTTTGCTTCTTGCTGTGTTTTAAATTGGTTTAGGAAACCGTGGGATTCAAGTCCATTTTAATTTGGTCTGACAGCCTCTCTTCCGTGGCCTCTGGCTGTATATGTGGAGGCTATGGGGCAGCAGTGGCGTGCTGTGAAAAGAGAGGAAGCCCCCAGGTGCCTGTGGGAGGCACGAATGGGCACTGCCAACCATCAGAAAATCCTTTCTTGGGGGAACCGTCCATCCCCTCTCCACCTCCACATATGTGGCAGGAATGGGAAGTGTCCTGCTTCTCTGGGCTAAAGGTAAAGGGGAGCCCATGACCCACACCAGGCAAGTCATAGTGCCTCCCCCTCAGCCCCAACTCTGAATCTACCCCTGGAGTTTTTCTTACAGGTGAGGAGGGTGGGCAGGGTGTTCCCTGCCTGCCTGCGTGAGTGCACAAGGGTACACATGTATCTCACTATGTGCGTGCGAGTAGGGTGGGTCGAGCTCATTTGCTCTCAGGGCAGTAAAGTGCACCCGCCTCAAAGGCTATTTATTAATTTACACATGCATCAACAGTTTATAAGGGGAATATACTTTGTTCAAAGCTGAATGTTTTTAATATTAGCCAATCATTTTTCTACGTCACCTTAGTCTGCATTTCCTTGATTCCACTGTGAGCTTCAGATGTTATTGGTTCTTTGTAGATCTTATTTTATGGCTTGCCTGTTTAGGTGTTTTGCCTCTTTTTCTTTTTGTATGTTTATATTTATCCTTTCATTATGTTCTAGTGTTGTGAGAGCTCTTCCTTTATTAAGAATGCTAACCCTTAGACAATAATTTTCCCCCCAGGTTTTTTTTTTTCCCTTCATTTTAAAACTTGGTGATGTTTTTGTAAGATAGTTAACTTTTATGATGTCTATCAATTGTTTGATCAATCTGTGATCAATTTCTATTAATCTTTTCCTTAATATTTTTGGTTTGAGAGTTTTGCTTAGAAAGTCCCTGGTGGAGTTTTTACTACTGCTATGCACATGGAATCAATGAATTTTGCATAATTAGAAAAACTTTTCAACATGCCAGGAATATGGCTGCTCTTACTCTGACAAAAATCTGTGACTACAGATCCATAACTACAAACACAGAGCAACTGGGTGGGAAAGAGCAGAAATCGAAGTGTTCATTCATTACACACACAAACACACACACACACACTGAATTCACACAGCCTTGGTCTAAGCAAGTGAGATACAGAAGTGACCCAAACAGACATGGTCCCTGCCCTCATGGAGCTTATGTTCTCATCCTAACGAGGAGAGAGACAGTGAACAAATAAGGAAAAACTTGATGCGGTATGTCCCATAAGGAAAAGTCCTCTGGGTGGAAACGAGGTGGGGGGTAGTAACTGTGGGGGACAGGGAGTCCAGGGGTGGGAGTGAGGCTGAAAAGCTCAATGCCACGTCAAGGAAGAACTCCCAGAGAAGGCAACTTTAAACAAAGACCAGTAGGAGGGGAGGGAGTGGGTGAAGTGGGAAGAGCTCCGCAGGTACAAAGGCCCTGAGGTGGGAACGTGCCCCGTCTGTTGGAGGAAGGAAGGTAGAGAGGCGGGAGTGCAGTGGGGCTTGGGGTTGGCAGTGGGTGTAGGATGCACAAGAAGGTTGCAAAGGCAACAGGGGTCCAGCTTATGTAGGGTCTCACAGGCCACTGTAAGGACCTGGGCTTCTGCACTGAATGAGAAAGAAGTATTTAAGGGTTTTGCACAGACGCAAGACTTGATGTGACAAACTTTACCACCATCACTTTGGCTGCTGTGTCCGGTACAGGAAGAGTAAGAGCAGGAAGATAGTCAGGGGGCCACTGCAACAATCCAGGAGAAAACCCATGGTGATTGGAGCTGGTACAGGGTGGGTAGAAAGAAGCAGTCTGATTGTCCATTATATTTTGAAGAGCAGAAACGACGATTTACTAATGCTTTGGATATGAGGTGTGAAGGAAGGAGAAGGAGAGAAGTCAAGGATGACTCCAAGGTTTCCGGCATAGGAAGACAGAGTTACCATCTAGCAGGATGCAGAAGGCTGCAGGGAAACAGGCTCTGGGCACAAGACAACGGGCTTGGATGAGCTGCCCAGTAGAGATGCTGAACAGGAGATTAGACATGTAAGTCTGGACTTCAAGAGGGAACTCTGAGCTACAAAATAAACGTGGGGGTTGCTAGGGTATATGGATAGCCATGAGATGGGGTCACTGAAAGAATGAGGGATGGTAGTAAAGAGAAAAGTCCAAGAACTCAGGTATCCAGCAGGGAGAGGTTGGGCAGATGAGCAGGAACCAGCAAGAGAGATGGTAGAGGAGCGAGGCTGGAGGAAAACCTGGAGAGTGGAAGATCCCTGAAGCCATGTAAAGAGGAAGAGGAAATGAGCCACACTGAACAGAAATCTGCACCAGAGGAAATTAATGTCTTTAGAGATATGGCTGATAAGGTCTCTGTATTTAGAGTGAGAACGGTGAGCGGTGAGCAAATGTAAAGGATTTAAGAAGTTTCTGAAATTTCTAATTAATAAAACCCTTTATAAAAGAAAATAACTATTTGATATGAACATGAGACATGAAAGAGAATCACCAGATAAGCAAAAGTCGATGCTGACCCTGAAACATATTTCCTAGAAAATAGGGCAGAGGATTTCACTGAGCCCCACCCCAGGAAGAACCAGCTCAGCATGTAGCGTTCGTTCATGCTGACCACACAAACTGCACAGACTTGTAAACTGTGCATACATTTTTATACTTCATGGGTGTCCTGTGAATTTCCATTTGTCCTTTCATGGTCTGTATAAATTTCTGACATAAGAACTCCCCCAGAGCTTACTACACACAAGTATTTACAAAGTATAGATCTCCAAATGCTAATTATGGTCAATACTCTGGAATCTAGTAAAATTGTAACAGTAGTTATTTCTGGAATGCAAGATTTTTATCTGCTCCTTGATGTACTTTTGTATTTGCCATGTTCTCAAATGGACCTGCATAATTTAGACAAAACAAGTTAGGTGAGAATATACATTCTGATGCTGAGCCTGAAAAGCTAAGTATACAGTCTGTAGAAAATGCTGCCTTAATGAGCTTATTCTGGTCTCATCATAAAAGATCACGTGTGTGGTGCTCTGAAGCATGTGCCTGGTAAGATGGCAAACACTATTTGTGGATCAACTTGCTCAATCTGCACACCTTGCTGAAACCGCAAAGTTGTTAGAGGTGGAGCCGCTGAGATGCAAAGCTCGTCAGACAGACTCTGGAGCAACACCCCGAACCTCCACGCCCCAGGCCTGCCTCCTTCCATACACAGGTCTCCCTTCTCCTCAGGCCCTGCCTCCTCTTTGCCCAATTCCCCGGAGATTCCCACCACAATGACCGCTCCTTCATCTGGCACTTTATTTTGATTGCTTTGTGCTATCACTTTTGCCAGCTTCATGATTAGATGGTAAATTTCTTGTGGGCAGGGACTTTTCTATTTTTCTTGGCCTCCTCCAGAAGGCCTTTCACATCACAGGCAATAAATATTGGATTATGTGCAAATAAGGAGACAGAACAGTTATATTTTCAGCACCTCCACATGAATGGACAGCAACTCCTTTGAAAAACTGGTCATGTAACCAAATCCACCACTAATGGAAGAAGGACTGAATAATGTACCAGTTATAAGATTTCTTTGGTCTCTTGACTCATATTATGACAGAATTTGAGATGGAAAGTGTTTTTTGATGGGATTTACAACTCAGGCACAATTCTGTCTAACTAGGAAAGGGACATTTGATGAGCTTTCCCAGCCCGTGTGCTTTACCATTATTTAAGGCTGACATCATCTCTCAATGGTAGGTATTGCTCTCTCTTTACAAAGGAGGAAACAGACTCAGAAAGCTCGGCCAGCCCAGGAAAGAGAAAAGCTCATTTTGAGGCGAGCCTGGTGCTTTTTCCACTACACCAGACAAACTGCTCTTTAAAATTAGAGGAAAGGAAATTACATGAAAAACAGCATTAAATTTAAAAGAAACATGCTTATGTTAAAGATGCTGGCAAAGAATTAAAAATAGCAGTGACATTAACTCAGAAAAACAAAGACCATGGAAATACAGAACATACTAATCTAAAACACAGTCACACTACTCAAAAAAGACTGCAATTCAAGATAGACAAACCTAGAAAATAGATGGAGAAGATAAATATGACTACGGACTGGTATGAGAGAAACAAATAGAAGTCATAACCAGGAAAGGAACTTTTAAATGTTTTCCAGGAACTAAATGAAAATCTCTGTAAAAGATACCACATGGGTAAGATACTATGTGGGTTTTTTTTCCAATGAGGAATTAGAGACAACACCAAACTTAAAGTCCTAAGAATTTTAGGCTTCAAACTAAAACAGGATTTAAACAATATTTTCTAAAATGATAATAAGAATTAGTTTCCAAATTTTGAGAAGGGCTTGGTGGAAAATCTACACAAAGTTATAAAAAGCAGAAATAATACCAGTTAGTTTGAAGACTAAAGAACTACAACAAATGTTCTAACAGCTTTATTAAAATATAATTCACATACCAGAAAATTCACCCTTTAAAAGCAAACAATTAGGAGGTTCTTAGAATATTCACAGAATAAAAAAACCCTGAAAACTAGAAGAAATCTTAAAAATTATATAGCCTAGTGTTTCACAAAGAGAACCCTACCATTCTCACAAGCTACTGATGAAAGAAAATTTTCCTGGTCACATTAATTGAGTAAACAGTGCATACCCGCATACTCTAGCTGCCCCTTCGAGATGCATGGTGCAAAACTATCATGTCTGAGAAGTCCTACAGAGAAGTCTCAGGATGCTCCAGTTTATCTGACCATGGAATCTCTTTTTATGGAATATATATTAAGAGTTCATCAAATCAGTGTTTCAAGGCTGATGCATTGGAAAACCCTGACTTATTCCAACCCCTTAACTTTCCAGGTAAAGAAATGGAGTAACAGAAGGTCAACTGGCTTGATTAAATCTCACAGCTCATTCTTTTATCTGATGTATGAGCAATGATTTGGAAATATAAAGTATTTTTACTGTTTATGACCGAGCCAGAACCAGAAACTAGATTTCCAGATTTCTAGTCCAATGTTGTTTCTACAACACTATACATCAAAAACTGAAGCTCTGAAGCAATGTCAAATTCCCACAGCTAACAAGTTGTCTTCAAAAAAAACCACAGAGAAGTGAGGCTTACTATCCTAAACTAAGGGGGAAAAATGCACAGACTTAAATTAGTGTGCTTGAATATTAAGAGAGTCCTAACTCACAAAGAAAAACCAACAGAGAAGTTTGATATTATACTTTGAGAACATACAGAATTTCGTGAAGAGTTTTAGATAAAGGATAGGTAAAAGTGAGAAAAGCAATTTCCTAAAACTAGGCTCAGTGTCACCCCTCCTGGGAGTTCCCTGCATACTGAGCTGCATTAGAAAAGTAAGAAAAAAAGAGTTAGAACAATGACTGCATGGAAGTGACCCTAATATTTAAAATATTAGAAAACCAAATCAAAT
>JAQZBX010061483.1:0-17077 GCA_029593785.1 Cabassous unicinctus
TTTTGTTATGGCCTCCTCTCTTTGACCTGTAACCATTCTAACTGCAAATTGCATCCTCCTTTGACATTACAGATATACCTTCTAATTATATGTTAGACCTGCTTGTTGCCCTGTGGAAAATAGTGGAATGTATGACAAAAGAAAACTACCAATAATCTCATCAGAGATCACCACCAGTGATGATTAGCTGTATTTCCTTTCAGGCTTCCTCTGTGTTTCTATTTCCCTCTGCCTCTGTCTCGCTGCCTGGCTCCTGTCTGCAGCTCTCCCCTGCTTTCTCTGTCTAGACATTAATATCGTCTCTGTATAGGTTTTGTTTTTCTCACATCTCAATATCAGCTGAGCACTTTCCTTGGTCCTTAAATATTTTCTTCAAAAAATAAATTTTAATGAGGTATCTTGTTCCCACAGGCCTTAGTCTGAGCCCCATTTTGGTTGACGTTTAAGTTGTGTCCAGGTTGTAAATAATGCTACAATGAACATATTTTTTGAATGTACATCTCTGATCAAAGCTTTGACTGCTTCCTTAGCTGGGGTAGTACAGGCCCAAACGTTATGCCTAGTTTTTGATTCTTTGATAATTACTGCCAATTTACTTTCCTGAGATCTTGGATTCTCTGATGGATACCCCATGAGTCTTCCTATCTGGATGCATTCTGTAAGCTCATCATGACAGCCTGTTGTTTCTCGGTTGCTCATGTGGCACTTCATGGGTCAGTATTCCCTCGGCCCAGGGGATGCCTGTACAAGCATATAAACAAATGCATCATGCTTATCATTTATACTAACCGTAAGTGCTTGTAGAAAACCAATTCACAAAATTATAGCTTGCAGAATTTTTAAATGTTGATCATGGTAGTTGAACCTTTCATAAAACTTTTTCTAAAATTCTCCATCGGTCTTTTGGTCTCTAGTGTTTTAACGACTAAAGGCTGGAGTCAGTCAAGAGTTGGAGAGTCTGTGTCTCCAGGCCTAACCTACTCCAGGGAGCCTCTGAGACTCAAGTCCCGGCAAGTCTCCTGACTCGTTCATACCCGGAAGTTTGACCAAACTGGGTACAATCATGGACAAATAGGGTAAATGTTTTGCACTTGTATTTTCTTAGCAGTTTTTGATCAGAAGGAACATAAACTATGGGTCTAAATGTTATTCCAATACCCAACCAGAGAAGTGAGAAGTTCATGGTGGTGATGGCGTGATTGCTGTTTCTCTAGTGGGAAGTTCTCAAATCCATCCCGAATATTTCCTTAGATTAGAAAAATAACACCATGGTGACAGTGGTTACTGTAAAGCAGGGTGGTAAATAATTGGCATGTGAGGCACCCCCATCCTCCCAACGCCACGCAGACACCACAGATGCACCCCATTCCAGCCCCCAAGCCCAGAGGGGTTGCGGAGTTCTCCGTAGGGGCTGCTGAAGCGATCCACCAGCGCTGGCACGTGAAGGGACGGCCACTCCTGCCTTAAGTCGTGCATACACTGGCTTTGGAAAGAAATCGTGGCCAGAGAAGCCCTCACTGAAGGTTTTTCAAATCACCTTGAAGCAAATTCATATTAAATTTGTAATGTTTACATGGTGACTTTTCTGCCCTACCCAGCAGATGTAATTTCCCACTGAAATGGCCTTTCTGGCCAAAACTCAATGCAAATCTGCTGGCTGTTTCAGGTAGAATGCTTATCTGGAATTATTTGCATGCCATCCTGGCTTATCAGAGAGAGCACCACATTAGGAGTCAGAGGACCTGGCTTCCAGACCAAGGAGCAGCTGTGGCCTCAGGTAAGTCACTTGATTGCTAGAGGGCTTAGGTTCCCCGCTTCAGGAAACGTGGGGGTTTGACTAGATGAGTCGTTGGGTCTCTTTCAGCTCTCATACTCTAAATCTCTATAAAGCAGATCAGTATTTATGCATTTGTTAAAGTATTATTCCTTTTGATTGAATATAAGTGCTCTTATTCTTGTTAAAACTTTCTACTTGTTTATCATAGCCCAGGTGAAGTGATCTATCTTATCATGTCTATGTGATCTAAGACATTTTTTCCAGCAAAGAGCATAACTGATAAGCTCAAATATGGAACCAATTGGGCTCCTAAGCTGCAAAGAGAAAGCAACTTTATTCTTTCTCACCACTCCCCATTAAACTTAACCTATGACAAACTCTTTTTACCACTCTGGATGGACTCCCTGGCATGTCAGCATTTCTGGTCTTCCTTAACTAATTAAAAGTGTACTCTAGTTGAAAAATCACAGGGTACCACATTCTCAATTCTATTTTAAAGCTTCTCCCCACCCCTGGCTCAGACTCAAATGTCTGTACTGGGTGTAATGGGGAGAAGTGCCATTATTGGCTCTGGCTCTTTCTCTATTTCCTCCCCCACACCCTTCTCTACTCACTGGCTGCTGTTTTAAGCCCTTCCTGGGTTGGGCTCCTGGGGGAGGACAGATGAAAAGGAAAGATATGGAAGGTTTTCCTTCCCGGGTAGACTTGTAATCTGGCCTTGGTTCCATTGGTAGGGCAGCTTCCAAATGCTGCTTTTTTCTCCTGAAACTTGCAGGCATCCATTTCCTGCAAACTCTGGAAGTTCAAGGCTTTCCCAGCACAGCCTCACCTTCTCACTTTCAGTCAGGTGGGAGTCAGGTATCTGTCCTCTGTCTCCCAATTCTAGGAGATACAGTCAGGCTATCCAAGGAGTTCTCTTAAAACCTGCCTCACTGGGCTTACAGGAAAGAGAAAACAACTGGAGCAAATCAGAGTGCTATCTACAAAGATCCCGTGACTGGACTCTTCAAAACCTAGGGGATGCCTGTTCTGCAGCCTGGAGGAAAAGGAGGGGGCCACACTGCAAAGGTGTTTCCTCCTCTCTTGGTTTGTCCCTCATGGATGTTCTAGACTCCTGTGATTCCAGAGGTTTCGGCTTCACCTGGTAGCTTGTTAGATATGCAGAACATTGAATCCCAGCCCACATCTACTGCACTGGAAAAAGAACCCCAAGTGATTTGTTTGCACATTAAAATTTGAGAGGCCCTTATCTAGAACCTCTTAAAATGAGCAACCCCTACAAAATGTGCTTAAGGAGTCTCTGCTGAGATCAAGAAAAGTCACTTTTAGCATGCACTTGCATACATATCCACCACAAGGTTATAAATAATGAAACAGTGAGATAGCAAACAGGTGGAAAACACATGATAGGAAAGGTGAGGTGGCAAATGTTTAATGCCAATTAGGTCAGCTGGAATGAACGCCATGGTAAGCACAAGTTGCTTCGGCTGCCATCACACTGACATCTGTAGAAGAGATTCCTTCGTAGTTCATTTTTCCCTTTGTGTCTCGGTGGCCTGTTGTTTTTCCATCTTTTCTTAATTGCTTTTCCTACCATGTCTTAATCTTCACCCTCCTCAAACCCCGATGCGAAGTCAGCAGTTTGGGTTCTTTATTTGTTTAGCTCATATGATTCAGGGATTTCTTCTGTAAACTTGGTAAACTTTTCCATACTTCCAGTTACATTGTTAGTGGCTTCGGAATGTTTTTTCCATTTATAGAACCCTTGTTGAAGTTGTTGGGTCTTGGAACTGCTAACAATTCAGTTATTTGTCATAAAAATGTGGTTGGTTGGGGGGAAGGGTGGGGAAGCGGCGCACGCGTGTGTGCACATTTAATGGAGTAAGTTAAAATAATTACAGAGAAATCCCTAAATTAGAATCTTTCTTGATGGGGCTAAATAAAACTGCAATTTGTTGTTCTGTCAGTAGGCCAGCAGGCACTCCTCATATATTAAAAACATACACATTTCCACATTTTTGCTTCCTTTAATTTTTTAACTGACTTACATGAAGAGCTTTGGGATGATCCTAATTTCTGCAAGCCATCTGTTTCCACTGGATTCGAGACCATTCTGTTTGGCTCGGGCACCTACAGCACAGTTAATTTCCCCATCACTTATCGGGATGCAGCTATCTATGTTATATTGTGCCAGTGTGACCTTATTTCAGAATATTAACGTATCCTGCTTCTTCTGGCAAATGGAACCTTTACATTTACTTGCATTTTTAATAGTTGGAAAAGTTTAAGGTAAGCAAGCATCTAGTATTTTGTCTTGCATTCTTCACATTTCCCTGTTATGCACCTACTTATTACCCCCAATAGATCTCACATGTGAGTTCCATCATTTTCACTTTGTTGCTCTCAATTCTCCCTTCTCCCACCACAGGGCTAGCCTGAGGCAGAATTCTGCCTTTGGTCTGTGGTTATGCAGCCTTTCTTTGTTTAAGTATGCTTTTTATTTAGGAATGATTTTAGATTGCCAAGAGTTCCCGTATACCCTTCGCCCAGTTTCTTCTGTTGCTGACATCCAGACATAGTCACAGCACATTTGTCAAAACTAAGAAATTGACATTGGTACTGTATTGTTATAACTAAACTCCGGATGTCATTCAGATTTCATTAGTTTTTCTGTTAATGTCCTTTTTATCTCCCAGGGTAGTTATCCTGGCTCATTAGCCTCCTCTGGTCTGTGGCAGTTTCTAGGTCTTTCCTTGTTTTTCATGGCCTCGACTGTTGAGGTATGTTGTTGAATGTCCCTCAAGTTGGATTTATCTGATGTTTTTCTCAGCATTCCCTGTCTCATCTTAACGTAGGTGTTTCCAGAAAAGACTTGAGAGACTTACATACAACCAAGAAAGCACTGAAGAATTGCTTCCTCTCCAGGCATGTTTAGACCCCAGCACGCTCTCTAATGATGGAACCATGAAATCCGTCCCCTGTTGAAATGATCTCAGCCATCGGGAAGCTGTTTAGATAGGTGGGCAAGCATTTCTTCTTTTCCTGGACCATGAGGTGGGCAGGGAGAGGCAGGGAGGAATTCAGAGGACTGTGTTTTCTTTCTAGAGCCTTTGAAACCATTCTAGGCAAGCTGCTGACTTCTCTTCCAAGCAGTAAGCTTTGCCCTGGGCCCCTAATCCATTTGTAACACTCTTAAAAAAACAAAAAAAAGTAAACCATGGCATGGGGGTAGGTCTAAGTGAGACCAAATTTCCACTTAAGGGAGGAACAAGCTGGGAGCATGCAGGGTAGGATTTCCCAGTAGGAAAACTGTAATGCAGATGTTCTCTGAGCTTCTTTGGGGATGGGACAGTTTCTTGTTGTTTTGACCAGGCAGTGTGCTGTACTTTATTCTGCATGTGGTTGTTTTTTTTGAGATGGTTTCTTCCTTCCTTCCTTCCTTCCTTCCTTCCTTCCTTCCTTCCTTCCTTCCTTCCTTCCTTCCTTTCTTCTTTCTTTCTCTCTCTCTCTCTTTCTTTCTTTCTCTTTCTCCCTCCCTCCCTTCCTTTCTCTTTTTCTTTCTTTTCTTCTCTTTTTAAAAATATACTTTTTAAATCTTTATCTTTATATCTCTCACAATTTCTGTATCCCATCTGTTTTTCATGCAACTGGGGAAGTTCCCTGGTGCTCCATCCATGTCCCTTCAGCCATTCTTGAAGTCACCTGTGAGCAGTACCTGACACTCTGCTTGACGGTGGTGTCTGGGGAGGGAGCAGACTAGAAGAGGAGTGGTTAGTGCTCCACAAATGGCTGGTTTCCAATAGGGATGGGAGTTGGTGGATAATTAGCCCAGCTTCCTTACCCCTGGGATGGGACCGTTCTGTGCCAGGACTTATGCCACCTCAGTCCAATAGAATTTTTGTGATGGGAGAAATGTCCCTTCTTTTGCCTTATACAATATGGTAGCCATTAGCTACACGTTCCTACTGAGTGTTTGAAATGTAGCTAGTAAGAATGAGGAGCTGAATATTTAGTTTTAGTTAATTTAAATAGCATTGCATTGGGCAGTGCAAGAAAACCGTTTCTCAGAGGGTCCCCAGGGGGCTTGAGCACCAGTTGCCCATTATGATAACCCACTGGTAAATATACCCCTCAGAGGCTTTCCTCCCTTCTCTGTCGCGCTTCCCCGCACCACCAAGTTCCCAGGATTGCCTCCCAAATAAATGACTTGCTTCAAAATCCTTTCCTCAGGGACTGCGTTGAGGGGAGCCCGACCGCAGCCCTCCTAGGCTGCCTGTCTCTCTGCTGGGGTCTCTGACTGTCGTCCTCCTGCAGCTCTGTGTCCTGTAGCCCAGTGGGTCTAGCTCTGCCAGAGTATCCATGTGGGGCTCTTCCCACGCTCAGCAGAGGCATAAATGCGTTCTGTGATGAGGGGAAACCCACCTCAAGCATTTGCTTCAGTCCCCAAAGGCCACCTGCTGAGACTCTGGTGTGTACCGCACAGGAAGTACAAGAGAATTTATTGTGTTTATTATTTCCTACTCTTGTTGTATTACCCCATAGAAATCAAATCAGCTACACCCTTGGGCTTCTGCTATAGGCCGTGTTCTTCTCTTACAGGAAATAGACAAGGTAGAAATGACTATTGCATATTCAAAGAAAGATATGGTTCAAAAGATTAAAGCAGTCTGCTTGTTAAGAAAGAATACATTGCCTTATTCAAACTATCGGTTCCCAGCTCCCTTATTGCTTAGGAATGCTGTTTGCTGTAAGGGAGGATATTCCCTTCAGGGAAGAGGTGCCGGCAAAGGAAAACATGAGTTTCCAACACACCTGATCCCCTCCCCACTACACCCCACGCGTCCCTCTTGTTGCTCCACAAATCTTGCTGTGTAGGTGTCCTTTTTTTTTTTTTCCTGCTTGTATTCACTTCTAGGTCTGTTGATTGTTTGTATTAATTCACGGAAGATTTGCCAAGAGCAAGTGTTTCTAAGCCAAAGTGTTCTGTGGCATTCCTGTGACATGCAGGGAACTTCAATATGCTAAGAGGAAGCCTGAGTTACAACACAAGTGAAGCTTGACTAGCCAAGAAAAAACATTTTGCTTTCAGGAAGCAATATCACAGTGTCAATTCAGGATGCTCATTTTATAATGAACTCAAAATGTGTTACTTTTGAATATGTTTGAGTTTTTCTGTTATCTGTTAGGATTTTTTTTTCCCACTTACCTTTATGTCTTCTTGTGCTGGAAAAGAAGTAGCAAATTCCCATTTTCCCCAGATGATATGATTATATATATAGAAAATCCCAAAGAATATCCAGACAGACTATTAGACTTAATAAGTGGATTTAGCACAATCCGTGAGTAAGGCTCTGTACACTAACATCGATTATATTTGATCCAACAGCAGCAAAGAGAAAATCAATTTTTAAAAAATGATGTCACATAAAACAGCATCAAACACGACTTTTTGTGTGGGATATTGAAATTTACAGAATATTTTAGTTATGAGCGTGACCTCCATTTTTTTTGTCAGGAATAACAAATGAGATAATTCCATGGGTTTTGTTAACTTGTTAGATGAAAATGAAACAGCACCCATTGCTGAAGTCCACAACCTCCGAATATATTTCAGTGAGATTTTCCCTGAGATGTCAGAGGGAGGGAAGTTTCCTTTAAGTACCTGCAGGCACTGAACCCAGACATTAGTGGAAAGTTTGTTTCTGCCAGAGATTTAATGTTGGCAAAAGAATTTATTTCATCCCCTTTGTTGAGAATGACATTCATTCATTTGATATTTAATTCTCTCAATGTCTATGTCAAAGATATTTCTACAAAAATAAAACAATACTTCGTATTCATGGCTTAGACTTCTTCATAAGAAAATTCTTTTTCTTCCCTCTCTCCCTTTTCTCCCCCTCAATCTCTTTCTTTTCCTGGTTCTCTTTCTTCCTCTTCTTTCCTTTCTTAAGCTCTCTTGACTGGAGGGACAAAAATCATCTCCTTATGTTTTCTCACTCATCAGAACAGTTATTCTTTCTATTGCTCTCATCCTTTCACAACAGAATATTGGGTAAAAATTTGTATCTGCCTCCCACCCCTCCAATCTTCATCACAGGACTTTCTTATAAAGTCCCACTCTCTGTTTGATCCAATCCCAGCTTAGGGTTATCCCAGTTTTTAGGCTAATCTTTTCTTACTACCTGGGCTTTAGTCATGGCAAGTTACTTGGGCTGACCAGCACGTGCTCAGACTTCCCATTGCCCGCTTCCTTGGTTTGTGATGCTTCTTTCCTTTATCTGGAGCGGCCCTAACATCTGCCACCCTTTCATTTGCCATAGGCTAATTCTTTCTTCAGGGCCCAATTCACATTCTCAGAAGCTTTCCCCAGTCCCAGGTCCTTGGGTCATGGCCTCTTCCCAGTTCTACCCCAGCACTATTTAGTGTATTTCTTAAAGCACTTACCACACTCAGCCTATGTCTGGACTTGTGTTTCTATCAGTTTCTCCTGCAGTAAAATTGCGGTCTCTACTGATGTTGATAATCCCTTTGGATCCAGGGTGGTGCCTTGCACATAACAGGTGCCTAACCCATATTTATTGTCTTCATTTTTTGATTCAATTCAAAACATTAAATTAGTAGAGTTTCTAGGCTGTTGATATTCTCAAGACCCCAGCCATTGGAGAAAATATGGTTGGGGTGGTTTCTAGGGTGTTTATTCAGGTATTCTGAATCAGAATATGTTGGAATTCATGTGGCTAAATCACAAAGTGGTGCAGTTTTGAATCTCAGAATCTGTTTGAATTAAGAAATTTCTGACATCAGGGCTTATACAAATCACCAATTCAGGCAAATTGAAGAGGAATGGCAAACTCAAATGATAGATTAATTAAATAAATTACATTTTGTTACTATCAAGTACATATGACTAGATATAATAAATTTTGACAACTAAGTATTTTAGTAATGATCTTCAATAAATATAGTTATTTATAATGAGTCTATGTTGTTTGTATAAATAGGAGGTACTTTTTAAAAACAGTTTGTTATCATAAATAGATGAAATAAGCGTCTACCCTACTCTTGCTTATTATGTCAATTTGTTTCCAAACTCTTTTCGATAGTTGATTTAGAGTAAACTTTAACCCAAACCGTAAGTTCAGAATTAACAGCCTGTGTATTAATGAAGTTTTTGCCAAGAGCTGTTCAGAGTTTATATACATAAAAACTGAAATCGTCACACTATTTTAACTTAAAATCAGCCACACTCACTTTTGAAATTGTCTGAGCTAAAAAAAGAATACATATGTGATTCTATTGAATGACTAACTATTGCCTCAAGCACAAGAGTTCTGCTGTTCTCAAATATTGTAGACTCTGTTTATAAAAATCACTATTTATTGGCCCAAGGTGCCATTTTTCTACTTTAGATAGCAGAAACCGGAGGAACCGACTAATGAGTTTTGTGCAGGTTGGATGTGCATAAACTTTCTTGAACCCTAGTTTTATCTATGCCTCAAAGCTTCTTACTTATAAAATTTGTTTACTTTCAGCAAAATGTGCTTCTTTGTTTCAAAATAAACAGGCTATAAAAAGTCTCATAAGCCATCTTGGGATTTAGAAAGCTCTTACCAAACAAAAATCTTAATGGGTTCAGGGTCCATGATTCAGAAACATACGGATTGAATTTCCCTTAAAATACACATGAGCTTGAAAATTAAGGGTGAAAGTGGTTGGCCAATTGACTTGGGGTTTTGTGGGAGCCAAGACCTTCAGAAAGGCACTTGAGATGCTTTTCGATATCCTCAAATTCAATCAGGTTTTCTAGTTCTGAGTGAGTTTTCTGTAATTACAAATGATGTGTGCATGTAGCTTGAAATTTCCTAGGAAGGTTGTACAAGCTTTTGTAAAGACCAAGGACATGTGGCATGTTAAGTAATCAAGATAATTTGTTTCCTTTTTATGAAGACATCACCATATCTCCAAAATGAAAGAGCTTAGTCCTGGGTGTTATAAGAATAACAAAACAATGACCTCTAACATGTGTGTGGAGAAGATAATACATTTCACATAGGTGAGATGTATCACTGGTTTAGACAATTTTGTGAGGTGCCACTCCATCTATATTCTCTTTTGAAGAAGGAACATGGAGAAAGTCTTCTGCTTGCCCAGAGCCCAGATACCACCTAAGTCTTTGGTTATGAGTGTATATGACAAATTTCTCCTGGGTTTTGTCAGAGTTCATACTGGCCAAGATTTCAAAGCCCTTACTGCTTTAAGGATTTTACTCTTTGAGTAGACACAGCTACTTAGAAAAATGGTTGGGCAATGAATAGTATACTTACATGGTATTGAGACAAATTTTGATAAATGACTTGTAGAGCTGATCAAATTTTATGGCCATTCTTAGTATGTCCTTGAATTGATGGAAAGAGTTGTCCAGTATAGACAGTTGATTTTTTTATTTGCCACTGGAAGCTTTATGTTGTTCAGAATCAAGAGGGTGGGTTCTTCACTGCTAAGAAAGGGAAAATGCTTATTACATTTCCTAGCTTTTCGATGAGATCATTTATTTAAATGAAACTTTTAGTGTGGTGGTACTTTGCAATTGTTATGGCTCTGTAAACTTTGCTTGCAAGATGATATTTAGTTTGGAGTAGAATCATTTAAAGAATGCATTTTTAAAAAAACTCTTTAAATGTAATGTGACATGGTACATATTTAATCTGGTAAGGCCCCATGCAAAGCAAGGTTTCCCAGGCAGAAGAACAATGTGTGAACTCTGCCTGGAGACCATAGGCCAGTTAGTAGAAGAGACCCAGAAACATTTACTCAGTCCACTTGCTCTAAGATGGCCCAATCTTTTTTTTTTTTTTTTAAGATTTATTTTTTCAATTTATTTTTCTCCCCCCCTTGTTGTTTGTGCTCGCTGTCTGCTCTCTGTGTCTGATTGTTGTGTGCTCGTCTTCTTTTTAGGAGGCATCAGGAACCAAACCTGGGATCTCCCATGTGGGAGAGAAATGCCCAATGGCTTGAGCCACCTCTGCTCCCACTTGTTGTGTCTCTCATGTTTCCTGATTTTGTCTCTTCATTGTGTCATCTCACTGCATCATCGTGTTGCATCAGCTCGCGCGCCAGCCCGTTGCGTCAGCTGTCTTGTCTTCTTTAGGAGGCACTGGGAACTGAACCTGGGATCTCCCATGTGGTAGGTGGGCACGCAACTGCTTGAGCCACATCCGTTTCCCTCAATCTTTTTTTCTCTTGCTAAAAGGAGGTCTGCTTGACGGCTGATAGCTTACAGGTTAGAAAGTCTTGTTTTATGAAACCTAAATTGGGAATTCTGAAATACATTTTCTTCCTTAATGGAAATTAAACTGTAAGATAAGATGTTTTCCACTGGAAGAGAATTTCTGTTTATTTTTTGGATGGGCTGAGTGGAAATACTTCTTTTTAAAGCTCCTTTATTAAATCTTTTGGCTTCAAACACCTCAGAAAGGAAAAAAAAATATTTTGAGTTGCTGGGGAGATGAGTTGTTTTCAGATAAAATGTTTCTAGATAACTCTTATAGATAATTATATGAATCCTATTATGCTGAGATAAAAAGTCAACTTCCAATGTCAGAGGCTTAAAACAACAAAGGTTTATTCCCTGTCCTATTATGGCTGACTGGGGAGGTTCTGCCACCATCTTGCCATTAACTTCACTCTTGGGCCCAGCCTGGACTTGCAGGTCATCAAGGCAGAGGGAAGGAAGAATGTGGTGAAGCATGCACTGTTTTTTACACTCAGATTTCAAGTCCCAGGGTTGCACCTTATTTAGAGTTGCTGCCCAGAAGGAGAAGGCCAGGATATTTCTAAAATCCTTCATGGAATCCACACTCTTTTCTATGCTTACAATCCATAAAAATCAATTTAATTTTCATTAAAGTTTTTATCCATTTGTTTATCTCTGTAGAATGTGTTACTATTAGAAGTGACAGATTCGGGACCCTTGGAGGACATGCATATCCCCACCTTACCACAGGCAAGATTCAATTTCAAAGAATAATGACAGTAAACATTAGCTGGCAATTGAGATTTGAAAATGTTTGTGTGATATTATTTCTCAGAGTTGCAAACCAGAATGTTCAAACCATTAGCATCAAGCAGCTTTCAAGTTGTTGTGACCTTCTTGGGCATGAATCTTCTGGCCCGTTTCCTCTGCCTTGTAAGAAGTAAGCAAACGTGGGACCCTAGAATGGGTAAGGAAGCTCAGACATTAATTCAAAGGAAAAACATTTACAGGTACTCTGTCCTCCAAGGGCGAGTGAGTCTTAGTTATGCTTATTTTATTCTCGATTTTTAGAAGTGTGAATTATCAATAAATGCCTTAAATTTTTAAATTAAAAGTGGTGATCATGGCTTGTTCACAGATAATAGAGTGATCTGAGAAAACCATTTTCAAAACTGGAAAATTTTCCACTTCATTTAGATTCTTAGGAATTTGGCAGAGCACACTGACATCTTCTTCTGAGAGGAAAATTGTCTACAGGCAAGTTCAATATTTCTGTCTTGAAATGTGCTTTGTCATGTAGGTTAAAATGAAAGTAATAATAATGACAATTATTTCAATGAAATAAAGCATTACCCTAGTGCTCATAAAATTTTATTTATGAGTAGACATTACTATAGAAAATATTTATATTTTAATTTCCTTTAAATAAACTTCAGAAAGTTTAATTAAATGTTAAGTTTAATTAATTTTAATTTTGCTAACTCCTGAGTTTTGTTCTGTCTTTGTTTGCTTTAATGTGATGCCTTTTCTTTTTGCTTACCTGTCAATTAGCTTAAATCTATGTTTTTCAAACTAAACATCATATGCAGGGTGGGTTATACACTCATTTTAATGGGCAGTCGCAAGCATATTTTTCTAAATAGAATAGGATATCAAATATTAGGATATATTACATGCAGTAAAGTTATGGTTTAATAACACTTTTATTATAGTTACTCATATATAGATCTGAGTGTCTAGGTTGTGATGTGAGACACTGTCAAAAAGTTTGAAAAAAATGGACTTAAATCTTATCTGGTTCATGAGGAGTTTCAAATTCTAATCTGAATGTTCAATTCAAATATGGGTTAAAAAATAGGTCAGTAAATTAAAACACATTTTTTTCATGATGTGTTAAAACCTGATTATAAACTAGAAGGAAAGTATAAAAGCAAAATGTAATGTGAAGTGTAGGTAGTGTAATTATATATAAAATTCTAGCACATTTCTATAGCAGAGAACAGTTAACACATCCTTAATCAAGTTTCTGCTTGCATATGTATTCAGGAATCCAATTAAAATTGTTTACGTTGATCAGAAGCAGACAGGTTAGAGTGTACTCTAGGTTGGTTTAAGATTTAAACACTGAAACAAAGCCCGCTTTCCTTTGCTTTAATTAAGACAAATTGTTTCAGAGATTATGTAACTATTAAAGTCCAGGTCAGGAGGGAGTGCACTGTGCTCCAGGTTCAAGGTCTGTTCAGAAGGTGGCTATGTGTTTCTCTGCTGCATAGAGCTTCTGCTCAGTGAAAAATCCACAAATGTGCTTGAGATTGGAGGCATCTCTCTCAAACGCAAATTCTTCTCTCAGGGTCCCAGCAGGAAATAAATGGCACCCTCAAAAGGGAGGATTGAGAAGAGTTTAATGATAGGGATATTTGCAGGTTGTGGGAAGGGTGTACCAATAAGGAATGATGAAGCTCCCCAAGTCCAGCAATGGGGGAGCCTTACCTCCCCAGGCAGGAAGGGACAAGGAGAAGAGCAGGTTGTTAGATTGGAGAGAACTTAGCTATGGGAGAGCTCCTCCCGGCAGGAGAAGTGGCTGGAGGCAGAAGAACACATGCTTGGCAGAGCACACCCAGGGCGGGAGGGATCCAGGCAGCACATGCCCTCATATCTCTTGCTTCCTGTTCTCCAACCTCCTGCGAATGCCTTGCATAGGCCAAACCATTCAGATGCCAGAGCGCCAGGAAGCCCAATTGCTACACTCGATGGACGTCCACGTAGACCAGTGCATAGAGGCTCAAAGCAGGATGGAGATGGTCAGAGAGTGGACATGAAAGGCCAAAAGGAATTTCCAACAGAGTCCTCTTTATGGGAAATTCTGACAGTGGCACATTGATGACCTTAAAACTCTTCATTGTCTTCAACTGTGGAGATATCTATTCTAGTTTAAGGAAATTACTATTAACTTCTACCGGGGATAATAAATAAAAAGAGAAGGCGTGGTTCTGAATAGGAAAGGGGGTTGTGATGGTTAGTCAACTTGGCTAAGCCACAGTACCTAGTTCTTTAATCAAGCACTTACCCAAAGGAAAGTGTTCTGTAGATGGGATTAGCAACTACAATTGGTTGAATTTAAGTAAATTATTCTTCATAATGTGGCTGGGCCTCACCCAACCAGTTGAAGAAGACCTGAAGAGGAAAAATTCATGATTCCTGGAGTAGAAATTCTTCCTCAAGACTGCATGAAATCCTGTCTGAGTTTCCAGCTAGCTGGCCTACCTTACAGATTCACAGTTGCCAACCCCACATTATGGGAGCCAATTCCTTAAAATAAATCTTTTATAAATATAAGCACAGTTATAGATGCAGATATAGAGATAGAAATATAATTATAAATATAGAGGGAGCTGAAGGAAAGTGAGCAGTGACCTTTGTGCTGTGACCTGGGAGGAAGAAGTTGAGGGAAGCCCAAGGGGCCTGTGGTCTCCAGCGAAGACATTGGAGGAGGCAGGCTAAGAGCTGTAACTCAGGAGGAAGGAGCTCAAGCTTGCGAAGGAGAACTTGTATCGTACCTCTGGGTCCTACGAGGAACTAATGCTATGTGCACTGGGAAGGGAGCTTAGGAAAAACCTACTCAACAACACTTTGTGGGCTTGCTTACATCATTCAATCATTTTTCCATCTTTAGTATCTAGGTTTCCTCTGAGGGCAGGGGTTCTTAAACCAGGGGATTTCAGGGGGTCCGTGAGCTTGAATTGAAAAGTTTAAAAAAACCATTCTTCTTGTGGGGACATGTTGGTGCAGCTGTGATATATTTATTAGATAATACACAGTATAGTGTGGACTTAGTATGATTTTTGTCTTGATGTGACATGTTCTGAGTGCAGTGGATAACTGCCTGCAGTAAGGTTGGTAAGGATGGCGGAGATGGTTTTATGATGCTGTGGGAAAACTCGAATTTCTGAATGTTTGTCAAAAATGACTGTTTGAACAGATGTTGAACCATGTTAGGTTATCAGGTACTGAAATTATGGGAAAGCTGTAAACCATAATTTTGGATAATTCTAAAATTTAATTTGAAGACATGCCCATGTTGAGTGCCGTAAAACTCTCTGCTGCTACATTCTGAGAAGGGGTCTGTTTTCACCTGACTGGCAAAGGGGTCTGTGGAACAAAAAAGGTTAAGAACCCCTGCCTTATGGACTATAATGAGACATAGAAAGCCCCCTTGGCAATACAGAGTCATGGAATTAGAAAGGCTTGATCACTGCATGGGCAAAGCAAAGAGAGAATGATGCTTTGGCAGTCACGTTACTGCAATAAAGACAGGCAAATGTGCTACCAGCATTTGAAAGTATAGGAGAGGGTAGGGCCCCGAAATCTTAAAAAGCAGAGGATGATATGTAGAAACCAGTTATTATTATTAGGTTAAAATGTATTTAACAGTACCCACTATTAAGAGGTTAAAGTGGATAGAATACTGTGAATAATCTCTTATTGTTTAATTTTGGTGTTTGATAAAGTATCTTGATGAATGACTTAAGGGAATTCATTCATGACTTCATCGTTTTGCCTATAATCCTACATGATAAGAATTTCCATTTCTCAAAGCTGAGTGCTTCAATGTGGGAGTTTTGAGGGTTTTATGATGTGAGGGTCTCTACTTGGAGACTTTCAATGAGTAGTTATCCCAAATAGTGGTCACATGAGCAGATGGATTTTAATGACTTTTAAATTAATTCTACTGATTGCACTGCTCTTTATGTGAAATGCCAGTTCTGGTGCATTTATTTTTTTTATTTTTATTTTTTTTTAAAGATTTATTTATTTATTTATTTATTTATTTATCCCCCCTTGCTGCTTGTGTTTTACTGTGTCCATTTGCTGTGTGTTTCTTCCGTGTCTGCTTATCTCCCCCTTGCTGTGAGGTCTTGCTGCACCAGCCCACCGTGCTGCGCGGGGCCGGCCCGCTCTCACAAGGAGGCCCCGGGAAGCGAACCCGGGCCTCCCGCATGGTAAACGGGAGCTCCATCCATTGAGCCACACCCGCTTCCCCGTACTGGTGCATTTAGATGTTATGACATCTGAGAAGAGACGCACTTGCCTTTCCTTACTGTTTGATGAAGTTCATCCTTAGGCAAAAACAAATCCGTATGCATGGGCTCTGGAATACTTTCACCTTGACTCAAACACACTTTGCTAGAACTTGTAGAAGTTGTTATTCTAGTGTACATGGAGTCTGAAAAGACAAAATATCAGGCGGGTCCTGTCTAAGGCCTTTCCAAATCTCACAGTTTGCACAGTTCTTAATCATTAGTCATGGGCTACCTCTTCATCTCACAGTATTCCCAAAAGGATGGATCTGGGCAAAAGTTTGAAGTAGATTTTTTTGCTCCTAGAACCCACATTCTTACTTTTCATTTCCACTTATTCTACCTTAAGATCCATTTAACATTCAGGCGACTCCCTTGTACATTTATTGAACACCTACTAAGTGCAAATCACTGTGGCAGGGAGATGGGAAATAAGTAAGTCACAGTCCCTGCCAACAGAGAATTTACAATCTGCTACCAAAATTGTCTTGAAATAAAAAGTGTAACTTCTAACTCCATACTTGAAAAATTCTCTGTGGTGCCTCATTACCCATGGTATATGATCTCACAGATTTTCTTGCTGTTCGAGAACCCGCCCTTTTTTTTCTCTTATTTTTTTGAGTCCCTTTTCACTCTGGCCTAAGGCCTAAGCCAGGTGCTTTTAATGTGGAATCATATATAAATATATATTTGTTTTATGCCCCCTCCTCCCACATTTTCCATGTCTGAATCATCCCATTTTAATATATATTTTCTCTAGTTATAATTTAAAATTCTAATCTCTATATATTATTTCCTTATATATAGTTATTGGCATATAAAGATATGGATTAATTAAGGTCCACATTATTGTACTTAAGTCATTTTATGATAATTAATTTATGTCTGTGAGCAACTTGAGGGCAGTGATTTTTGTCCTGTACCCTCAGAGTCAGGCACATAATAAATGCTCCAAAAAAAAAAAAAAAA
>JAQZBX010061484.1:0-17110 GCA_029593785.1 Cabassous unicinctus
ATAACACAGTAGGTCTATTATCTTTTCTGCACTTCACAAAGTGCATGTTTGTCCTGTAGATCTCTAGCACTGAACATTCAGAACACAGTTATGGACACAAGGAGGGCTAGAACCTTGTCATTTTTTCCCCTTTATCTCCAGCACTTGGCACAGAGTGTGACACATAGTATTCTGCTAAGAAATACTAAAATAAATGTTTGCTGAATTGGATGTGCTAAATGAAGACATCAAGGCACTGAATCATCAGAGGAAGAAAATTGACCCTTTAGTGTGCCACATATACTAGGAAGTAGATCAAACCTTTAATAATTATTTTCAGTAACACCCATACTGAGTTAAGCTGCATGTTCACATGTTTCCCTCCCTATCTCCCTCTGTCTCCACCTCTCTGTCTCTCTGTCTGTCTCTCAGATAAATTGGGATTATTTGTTCTGATTAGCACAATTTTCTTGCAGCTTGGCTGGAGAACTTTTGAAAAGGTTTCTGTCAAATGCTCAGAAATTCTTCGTGTGAAGTGTAGTAGGTTTTATAGACAAACAACAGTCTGACTCCCCAACCAGCTATTTTATACAAAATGTGCATAACTCTGAAAATTATATATACTGAAACTCAATTTGGCTTCATGGAAGCTTTGTTTTATGGATTCATAAAAGTGGATTCTCTTCAATTATCAGGATTACTGCAAAGTGGAGTTAGCACAGAACTTTCCTGTATATTATGTATACGTGGTCGTATATTCAGATGATTAGGAGTAGCATGGTGTAGAAAGATCTTTAAAAGAAAAATCTCTGAAATAATTATTACCCAAGTTTGACTCTTAAGTCCATTACTGGTTTGTGATGTGGGTTTTTGGGTAAGTTACTCAACTTAGTACAGCCCTGGTGTCACCTTTTGTACAGTGGAAAAAACAACACCTACCTGATCAGATTTTTGAGAGTTAAATGAGATATATAAATGTCATGGTCCAGTGCCAGGAAGGGACTATATGCTCAAAAAATGGAAAGGAATAAAAGAGGTAAGATTGCTCAAAATGTTATATTTCTCACCTTAAAATGGAAATGATACTAACCCCTTGCTTACATCCAAGGTAATTGTGAGACTCAAATGAAGAAACAGACATAAAATGCTTGATAAACTGTACAGTATAAATGTAAAGTACTAAAAAATATTTGATGCCAATTTGGTGTGTGTTTCTTAAATCTCAACCTGCATAGAGGAATACGTCCTCAGTATCTGAGATTTGTTTGAAAAGCTGTTGGATACTTTGATTTCTGCCAACTGTGGAAATAAAGCCACATAAAAGCATCACACAGGCAAGAGCAAATGTGAAGCTTTGAGGGAAACGGAAACTTCAGATATTAATAGGGCCTAGCTGCCAGTGTCGATTCTCTCTAAGGATTTTGCTGGCAGTTTGGGTGAAAGGCTCAGAGCTGGGATGCATAGGCTGTAGTTTAATCGGTATGATTCGTAGCTAATGGTGTATCAGAAGAAGGTTCTAGGAGCTATGCCTTCTAATTAAGGCACAGTGCTTAAGACGACATCGAATGAGACTCCTTTCGGGCCCAATGAAAGAAAGCCTTCCTTGGCAAATGCAAATATTAAATCTTTGCTAGATTTGCCCTATTTCTTCTTTTGTATTAACATCATGGAGTTAGAAGCTAAAATAATAATGTTCAAGCTTCCTGTGTTCTGCAATAATCATCAGTTAGTACTTGCCCAATGCAAAGGGTGATATTCTTGCCTAATTATAGACCAGGGCAGAGGAGGGAGATAAAGCAGTTCTGGCTCTAGAAGTAGGCGGGCTGGCAGCCCCCTTGGGTGTGGCTGAGACAAAGATCTGTTTTTCTTCTGTGACAATCCTATCAGATTTATCCCTTTTTTAATACAATCTAGTTACATATACATGTGATCTGGGAGGGTAACCCATTATTTCTGGAGAAGTACAGGCACATAGGGAAGAACCTTAAGAAGCCATGGAGGCTCAGAGAGGCTCATCAATTTGCCTAAGGACACACAGCAGAGCTGGGACTTGAATCCAAATCTTCTAACGCCAGCGTCATCTAGTGCTGGTCCCTTTTCTCCTCCTGATGTACAGGTTCGTGGCGATTTCAGACTGGCTTGGTCACCCTAATCAACCACTCAATAGCCAATTTCTGCTACAACTAAAATTTCATATTTATAGTGACTTCTCTGAGGTAGGTTGGTAAGATCAGAGTGAATAGGCCTTGTTCAGTTTCCTCAGTATACTCTCCAAATCAAAGCGTCTCAAAATGCCATCAGTATAATTTTGGGTTTTGGACTCAAAGCTACCTGGAAACTGTGGCCCTGGATGGGTTCTCCAGGCCTGGGACTGGCTGGCAGGCTCACACTGCATCACTCTGGCTACCAAATACAGACTTTGAGTACTTAACAAGGTTGCGGGGAGGCAGGTGAGGCTCAAGAGAGAGCAACCAGCCCCTGAGCCCATAGCTCTAAAAGCCATTCTCTGGCGAACAGCTTTAGTGCATGATCCCAACAAGTCTGCTGAGGGCTGGGCTATGTCACAACAGAGAAACAAAGGTACAAGGGTGGGAACACTCATAAACCTTAACTTAAATAATTTAAAAGCCCCCCCCCCTTTTTTAAAAGAATAGGACTTTCTTACTATTTTGTTATTAAAATGTCCTTTCTTTACTTAGGAGGCCTAATGTAATGTATGGTCCCTTTTTGGATCTTGATTAAAGAAGAGAACAATTTCTAATAATGCTATAAACCTATAATCTTTCATTTTAAAATTAGCTAGTTAGCAGTAAATGCCTACAATATATTGCGCCCTATTCAAGAAAAATTAACTGGTTTTTGATAGTTTGATCACTTCCTCTTGCAAAATAAAAGGATTAAAAAAAAAGTCATTATAGATGATGGCACATAGTAGATGTTTGGGGAATATTAGGTAAGTGATGGGGCAGGGCTGCTAATGCAGCCATTACTCCTCCACCTTATTTTGAAAAAATGATCTATTAATTTTGAAAATATGAGACTTTGTTCTAAAAGTTCTATTCCTCTATAGATCTCCCATTAATGTAATTTTCAATTTCCAGTTGAGGTGAAAGGAAGAGATATAGACTGAGAGAATTATTTACCCTTAATGCCCTTCTCAATATAGCTGTCTATTTCTGAATCCTAAAATCACCTAGCTAGACTTTTCTCCAATCTTAAGATTGCCTTTTTCTCCTTGAGATGCAATGCATGTTACTATTTATCATCTTATGATTGCAAGTATTTATGGCATGCTACTAAAAATGTTGCATAATGGGAGTTTACTCACAGGCCCCTGACCCCCCCCCCCGCAAACAGGGGCTGAACAGAACTTCTTCAGCAAAATTTATAGTAACGATTTCAGGTACAGTTTAGCTATTTCTATGGCTCAGCAAAAAAATAATTTTTGCTTATTTCACTATTTTTTTTTCTATAAAATTGTTCCCCTGATTTTTGACAAAAGATCTATATGAAAGTGAAGAAATCCCTTGGTGTACATGAAATTGGAATGGCCATTTAAGCAAGGACACAATGTAACCCTATACTGTACCCTGCACACTGTCATCTGGTGAGAAATTTGGACTCTAAAACAAAGACATTGTGGACACTTTGTGTAGCTTTTATTTGTTATTTAGAAATCCAGCAGCAATGGATGTGATGGATAGACTGGGCATTGGAGCAATTGGAAATCTGGAGGCCACCTATTCTTCCCTTTTAATGGTCCACATGAGAGATGGTGAGGGCAGGGGGAGTGGGAATAGGGAAGAGGGGACAGACATTTGGGAGGTGGAAATAAGAGATTTTGCTGATTAATTCAATGTGGCACATGAGAAGGAAAGAGTGGAAGTGCCCGGGGTTCGCTCAGGTTTCTAGCTTGAGCATACACACTGAGAATAAAAAAGGAGGTGCCACTTAAAATGACGTAAAGAGTCTATGTTGGGACACTTTGAATTTGAGGGGACATCATCATGGCCTGGTTTGTCTGTGCCGTAATTCCTTATTCCAGCTACTGGGAGTATAAGGAGATATATTTTTAACAACCAAGGCAATTTATAAACCAGAGACTTTCCTAGGTCTAATGAATGGTTATAGATGAATATCATGTTGCAATTACAATTAGATGGGCTTGTTTGAAACACATACTAATCTGATCATTCCCTCCATGCCCATGGGGAAAAAATGGGAAATAATAAAAGTAAGTAGCCATTAAAAATTGACTTTTATGTACAAGTAAATAAAGATATACTAGGGGAAATTGATCCCTGTAGAACTGAAACAGGCAAATTTATCCTTCCTCTTGATTAATAATTTAAGAAGAAATTCCAAGTATGCTGCCTCAGGAGATGTAGGAGTAGCTCTTATAATTAGAATCTAATCTGAACCATGAGGGTGAGAATAAGAAAGCTGACTCAGCCTGGCATCTATTATTTGCAGTTTGCACAATGAAAGGCTAAAAATTTGGAAGATGCAGAATGATGAAGACCAATTTTGGGTCTTGTTTCAGTACAGCCACATGATAAGTTCTTCCCATTGTTTATTTTCTGGCAAACTTCTTCTCCATCTCCTTTGGTCTGGGTCTGGAAAATATTTGCAGGACTTGCTTTGAGATGGTATTTGTGCTTCTAATCCAAAAGCCAGGAATCAATGCACTCCAACAATTGTCCTCTTTATGTAAACCCAGTAGAGCTAGTTTTTATAGATCAATCCAAGAAACTGCCTTTTTAAATACAATCTAGTTATGTTTGCTCTATGTATCAGTCAGGGCTCTCCAGAGAATTAGAGCCAAAAGCATATATATATGCTTTATATATATATATATATATATATATAAAGAGATTTACTTTAAGGGTTTGGCTTATGTGATTGGGGGGCTGGAAAGTCTGAAATACACAGGGCAGGCCAACAGGCTGGAAACTAAGCCAAGAGTTGGTGTTATAGTCATAAGGCAGACTTTCTTCTCTGGGAAACCTCGGTTTTTGCTCTTAAGGCCTTCAACTGATTGGATGAAGTTCATCCACATTGTCAAGGTAATCTCCTTTACTTAAAGCCAACTGATTGTAGATGTTAATCACATGTACAAAGTACCTTCACAGCAATATCTAGACTAGTGTTTGACCAAACACCTGTGCACCACAGCCTAACCAAGTTGACACATAAAATTCATCACTGCATCCTATTTTCAAATAAATTAACAGTGCCTTAATTAGATCCGCAATCCTGTTCTGTCCAACAAAGAATAGGAGATCTCTATTTGCACCATTTTGGATTCATCAGGATACAAAAAGGTGGCAATGCTTCAATATGTGTTTCATCAATTGTAACAAATATATCACACTAATGGAAGATGTTGTTAATGTGGGAAAGTGTGGGAGGGGGAAGGGGTGGGGTATATGGGAATCCCTTATATTTTTAATGTAACATTTATGTAATCTAAAGTTTCTTTAAAAAATAAGTTAATTAAAAACAACAACAATAACAACTATAGAGTAAGAAACATGTGCGCCAAGGAAAGAAAAGTTATGCTAGTGTTGACATACACCAACTTTCTTGGACGCCAAGACAGAAGTTATATCATCAGTAGAAATAGATTTCTTTGTTTTTATTTTCTCCCCTGAATAAAAAAAAAATATTGCATTTTTCTAAACAAACAAACAAAAAACACCTTTCACAGTAAAGTCAATCTTGAAAAGGAGTTTAATATCCTTGCCCAATGTTCTTTGTTTTCTTTCCCATTTAGAGTCATTATCTGCTTTCTTTTTATTCTACTTTTTAAAGTTTTGTCCCATACAGCTGTATACAATTTCTCTCCTTCATCTTTTCTCCAGCTAAAATGATCCCTGCCCCTATCCTTTAGCTGTTACTCTTAGGACCAATTCTGGACCCTTTCACTAGTTCTTGCTGTCTTTTCTCACACCACTCCACCAGACCCCAAATCCTGATGACTCAGTCTCTTCTTACTCATTTCTGGTTCCTTCATTCTCAGAACTGTGAGTGACTGGCTCACAAAGGCATGTAATGGATGTTTGCTATGTGCACATATGCCAGCATGAAGGAATAAATCCAGTCCTGACTTCTTGAAACATCCTCTATTTGCTCAATATCCCTCTTAAGATGGGGGGGGGGGTGTCTCCCTAGAATGGAAAATAATACTCCAGTGGGATCTAAGTAGTTAAATGTCCAAAAAGCTCCTTCTTCTCAAAATAATCATTTTTAACAGATTCCTGTTCTTATTTCATGGATATCTCATCTTTTTGAGCATATTAATTATCATTTATTTTGAAGTTCTCCTCTATCTCCTGCATTATCTCTGGATTCTTGTTTAAGATTTTCTTAAATGCCTAGTGATAGTTGTTTGTAAGTTCCAATTAAGAATGAGGCACTAGGAAAGTGGATGTGGCTCAAGCAGTTGGGTGCCCACCTACCACATGGGAGGTCCCTGGTTTGGTTCCCGGTGCTGCCTAAAGAAGACAGTGAGCTGGTGTGATGGGCAGGTGCAGCAAGCTGATCGAGAAGATGATACAAGAGACACAAGAAGAAAAAACATAATGAGAGACAACAAAGTAGGGAACAGAGGTGGCTCAAGCAATTAGGCACCTCCCTCCCACATCGGAGGTCCCCGGTTCAGCTCCTGGTGCCTCCTAAAGACACAGCACACAGCAAGTGCAAAAAAATGAGGAGGTGGGGAGAAATAAATTAATAAATAAATCTTAAAAAAAAAAAAATATATATATATATATAGCAAAAAAAAAAAAAAAAGAATGAGGCACTAAAATCTGAATGGAAACTCTGCAGATTTGGACAGGAATTGTTGATTGGTGGCTCTCACTATGTAGTGATAAGCCAGGGACCAGGCTTATTCATTTTGGAGAACCCAAATACCCGTATTTGTAAGTCTACTCTATGCTTGGGCCTGGTCACTTACCCCCAAATTTCTTAATATCCTTTCTTTCAGGTAAAACCTGGTTGCCAGGTCCTGGGAGTGAAGAAGGGAAGGAGCTGGGGGAGGCATGTCTCATCATTTGCTATATATACTTTCTCTAATACCCCTGTTCTCTGTGCAATATATTATCCCCTTCTGGATCCATGTCTGGTTTCTCAAGTCCAGAGACTCTCTAGTTCAATCTCTCAGAAGAATAAACATCCATTTTCTAGTTGGGTATGGTTGGCAGATAGAAAAGTGATATGGAAGTCCAATAGCTCCTTAGTATACTTCTAAACAATATTTGTATTTTCAGTCCTTCCCCACATTATTGTCTTCTGATACGTGAGGACTTTAATTTCTGAGCCTTTGAGTGTTCTATACTTTCATTGGCTTCATTCCCCTGTAAGTTCTTGGCTTTCAGCTTTCTCAGCTCTGCTAAGTCAATTTCCAATCAACCATCTGCTTTCAGCTTCCAACATTTTGTTCATCTCTCTTCTATGTGTTGTCCCGACTCATTTCCTTTTTGACCTCATAATTTATGCCTATTTAAAGTCCTTGCTTGCTACTTTGGTAGAGTTTTGGAAGGAAACAGGAATTTAGGCAGGTATTCGAACTGCCATGTTTAATTGGAAATTCAAAAATTATATTTAACTATTAAATTTACTCTTGCTACTTTCTCACCATCAGGTTATCTTGTCAAGATCATATGGACCCCAGCTTTGATGTCATCCATCACCTTTTCTGTATGCCCAGGCTTTGTGTATATCTTTCAAGAGTCCAGGAGACTTTGAGAGGAGATAAGCTAGGATTCATATATTTTCACACATTTGATTCTGTTTTTATTAAAGCTTTCCTAGCTATTCAGATTGACATAGAATTCATCCATGCATCCGTCTATTCATCCATTAAAAATTTTGCTGGGGGTAGAAATAAATTCCTACCTTCAAAGAAATCACTATTTATTAGGGGACATAGGCAAGCAAATGGATAATTAAAACATATATTATAGGTAGGAACAACCCAGATTGAGAGGAAGTACAAAAAGGATGGTAAAAGTAACACCTAGACTTAATCTTAGAGGACAGGATGCATTAGGCAGGCAAAGAAGACCAGGTAGGGGTGGGAGGAGGCACATCGAAGCAAAGAGAGCAGCTGTGCAATGGCAAAGGATTACGCCTCTTCTGCCTCTAAAGAGGAGAAATTTCTCTCAGTCAATAGAAATTGTAGGACAAAGGGGACTGAGTCATCTTTTGATGGGTAGCTTGAAATCAGTGTCCTTCTAGGAGATAATGGAAAACAGCCCATTTATAATGAGGTCTTTGGCATTTGAATTCCAAGTGCCAGCAACTCTTGGTTTAGGGAGATACTTGCTAATAGAACTCCTGCTTTAGAGTGAAGGGATAAAAGAGCTTTGAAAAGTATAAAAACTCTGTGTAAATATATGAGATTATTAATATTACTGCCACATTGGCAACTACCACCATTCCCAGGCCTGAGAGGCTTTTAAAAGTTATACAATGAAGCTTCTTTACTGTGGATTGCAGCAGTGACAATTTCCCAGTTTTGATAATTACTATAGTTATGCAAAGTGTAAAAACTGGGGAGTAGAGTGAAGGATGCACAGGCTCTCCATGTACATTTCTCTGCAACTTCCAGTGAAGAGGTTAAAAGAAAAAGAAAAAGAAACTTCTCAAGGCCACACATGGGGAGCTCTATTTGGTCTGCATATCCATTCAGGGCTGTAATGAATTGAACTCAGTGTGCCGCTAAAGGGTCCTCTTAAATGAAAATCCAATTAGGTTGGTGTATAAGCCGAGTAAAGGTTGCATTGGAGGCTGGGCACAACTTTGAGGATCAGTGGAAGGGGGCTTGAGTGGGGAACATAAAGTATCAGTCTCTAAGGACAGAAAACATGGAAACCATTTGAAAACGGACATTTAATTACATTTGATCAAAATCCACTGTGAAGCCAGATATTTTTTTTTGTTGGGCATTCTAATTTATAGTTCTGCTGTTTGGTCTAACCCCCAGTGAAGGTAACATGTCCCATCAGCCCTCAGCTTCTCTCAGCTCCTATTCTTTCCCAGTGCTGGAAAGTGGATGCTAATGAATTTAAGCACATGGTCAGGAAATTTTACGCAATGGATGATGCCCTCATTAATGAGTCAGGGTCGAAGAACCTGCGGAGGAGATTGTTTTTAATGCAAAAGAGTACTTGGATATTTGGGCAAAATTGAAAGAATGAGGCAGAAATAACCACAACAAATTTGCTTAGCAAGGACTTCCGCCCTGCTTTTTCCAAGATTCAGGTTGTATGCTGAGCATTCTCTCTCATATCCAATCCCTACCCTTCCCCAGCTCTGCTTTATATCATAAGGCCTGACCCCATGCAAATCACATTTCCCTGGCTACCTTGACAAATGGCCTACAGCTAGGTTCAATCAACAGGAGGCATGGACAGGAGACTGGAGAACTGGAAGAAGGCAGAGTATTCCTAGCCCCTCTTTGCTTCAGGTGACATTTCAGGAGTATCTGTTTTTTTTTTCTCCCATGATTTCCATAGCTGTTCCTTGATTTTCACATCTCTATTAACATGGATTTGAAGGTTTCTCACTGTGATCCTGCTCTAGGTTCTTCTTATCAGAGCAGAGAGGAAGAGTTTTCTGACTTTATTCAGATATGTTAGCAACTTACTTGAGAATAAATTGTTTTTCCCCAGCGATCTTGATGTGCTAAGGGAGGCAGATAGGAGGTTAACACTGCCATTCTACCAACCACTGTCTAAACTCATCCAACAGGTAGCATCAATGCAAGAAGTTTTGATTAAAATGCTTGTGGTAAGCTCAATAAAAGCCCCCAAAGATATCCACATCCTAATCCCCAGAACCTGTTACTGTTACCTCACATGGCAAAAGGGACTCTGCAGTTGTGATTAAGTTAAGGATCTTGAAATGGGGAGATTATTGTGGATTTTCTAGGAGGAACTTAAATGTAATCACAAGTATAAAAAGGAAGCAAGAAGGTCAAAAGAGGAAGTAGGAAATGTGATGGCGGGAGCAAAAGATTGGAGTGATTGGAGGAAGGGGTCACAAGTCAAGGAATGTGGGCAGCTTCCACAGGTTAGAGAGGCAAGAAATAGAGTCTCCCTTAGGGCTACAGATGGAGCCAGCCCTGCCAACACCTTAGTGTTAGCCCAGTAAAGCTGGTTTCAGACTTCTGGTCTCTAGAACTGAAAGAGAAAAATTTGTGTGGTTTTAAGGCACTATGTTTATAGTCATTCATCATAGCGGCAAAAGGATATTGATGCAATGACCCCAAATATAAACAGATTGCTCTTGCTTTAAAAATTCCACATCCGGGCTATCAGCAAAATCCACACACAAATTCTAGTCTGCTAAAAAACAATCCTTTAGAGAAGTATAAAATGCCTTTGCCTCAGATTTTGCAGTGGATGTTGTGATGTGCCCCTCAGATCTCCCTTCAGGACTGAAGGACCCATTCCCACAGGTGCCCTTGGCTGAAGATGGCTGCCTCACCCAAGGTCATGCATCCTTCCTGGGGGCAGCCTGCATGCAATGACTGGCCAATGTAGGGGTGGAACGCCAGGCCCTCCATCCCAGCTCAGGTCAACTCTTATGGCCATTCCTTTAAAGATCTTTGCTGAGATTGCATCAGCATCCAATGTCTCCTTCTGCCCAATCTTGCTCCCTTCTTCCACATGGGGATTCTGAGAGGACTCCCCAATAAACTTCCCATTGCCAATCTCCACGTCAGAGTCTGCTTTCTCAGGAATTCAACCAGCAAAATTTATTCGTCTATATTTAGGGAAAAACACTAAATCATTAATTCTTTATATATTTGCAGGTAATTATTTTTAAAAAAATATGAAAGAAGCTTTAGATTACATAAATGTTACATAAAAATTATAGGGGATTCCCATGTATCTCACCTCTCCCCTTCTCTCACTTTCCTATATTAACAACATCCTCCATTAGTGTGGTACATTTGTTACAGTCGATGAACCCATAATTGAAGCACTGCTATAAATCGTGGACTATAGTTTACATTATAGTTTACACTCTGACCCACACAATTTTATAGGCTATGACAAAATGTATATAGGCCATTACACATTTTGCAGGTAATTATTAACCCATTCTCCTACAATCCAATGTAAAAAATAACTTATAAGAATGCAAGATCCTCTGAAAGGGAAATATGACTATTCACAAAGTCTCCCATAGCTGGGATCTTAGATGCAGGGTGACCTAGGGAGTGAGCAAGGAAGAAAGTATCAGGAAAGGGGTGAAGACTGGAGTGGCAAACCCTGATATTTATTAAGGAGTTGTATAAGGATGAGGAATGTGCTATTGGTCGCTGTGCATTTAATTCTTACTATTGCCCTGGCTTGACAGAAGAGAAATCTGAGGCCCAAAGAGGCCAGCTGAGATCGCTAAGGAATAGTGGAGCCAAGAATTGAATCTAGGCTTGTTTGACTACAGGGACCATATCTTTCCACAATATCAGGAGTAATAATTCTTTGGGCAGAATTAAGGGGGAGAGTAGAAGGCACATTTCCCTGTTACCTCCTGGGGAAGGTCCCTGAGGGAGGTCTGGGCAGGGTGAGGATGCCTGCTGTGGAAATACACAGGAGAAACCGTCCCACCAAGTCCATGAAACCCATGGAGGGTTTGATCCTTTCCTGCAGGCAGGCTCTCATCCTCTTGGGACTTCCCTTTTCTGGATTCTGCTAGAATTTTCCCATCTCAGTGCTTTCGCTCAGGTATGGTTCCTATACTTGGAAGGACTTTCTTCCAGTTCCATGTTTCCTTCTAGGTCTAGCTTAAATGCAGTCTGCTCCTTCATGCCTTCTTTGATCACCCCAACACAAACCATTTCTCCTGGCTCCGAATGTCTATAAAGCTTAGCGTTGGTATTGCTTCTACAAGAGGTATCATACCAGGCCCTGTGCTGTATGAATCATATTTTCTGCACTGAACTGAAACCTTAGGCATATTTAAAATCCCTAAAAAAGACAGCATAAGAATGTTTGTTGCAATATGTACTTATTTCTTAAAGTAACCTAAACATACTCAGCTGTTCACACTTCTGTTCCTTGGAACAGGTAATGGCTTGTCTACAGCATACATCCTTTAACCTTATCTGCATGCAAAACTCCTGCTCTTTTTTTTTTTTTAATTCAAATTCTTTGTCCCCTGATATTGCCATTGCCACCTTAAATGGAGTTAATCATCTCCTCCTTTATCTTAATCTATACTCCACACATATTTTCATTGTTGAATTTATATATATAAATTATATTTATATATAAATATACCGTTTGTGTTTGTTTTACCTGTCTCCCCTGCTTGCCTAAAACTCCATGGTGGAATGTATTATGTTTTATTTAACTTGTACTCTCAGATCTTAGCACAGCACCTAGCATATAATAGGTGCTTAGTAAGCATCAAGTGAATTGAGTAAGGTCACAGAGTTTGAAGCCAAAGAATCTGGGAAGGAATCTCAGATGTCCATACTTAGATGACTAGGGCAAATTGCTTAAGTCCTCCATGTTGGAGATAATGCCAACTACAATGGCAAGACCATTGTGAAGAATAAATTAGATGACACCTGTAAAATAGCTACATGAAGTTGAGAGCCCAAAAAATGCCCATCCTCTTTTTAAATGGAAAAGTAGTTTGTGACCAAACTGTCCATGACTTTTATGTACTCAGGGTTTAGCAGGGCTTTCCAGGTTAATTTAGGATAACTTAGTGTTTAGAGTAAACTTTTCAAAGAATTGCTCTTTGACTAATATCTGATGATGACAATGATGATGTCAATGACAGAGGAAGATGATAGAGGAAGAGCAGGAGGAAGAGACATCAAGTTCATTCAATTTATCTAATTAAATTACTAACCAGAAAGAGAATGGCCCAGGAAGTCTAATTTATAATGCTGTTTTGTTTTAAATAAAAAGCTTCTAATGGGGGCATGAGTAAGCTCAGTTTCCAAAACACACTTAAAGGATTAAATCATGGAGGAAATTCACGTTTGGAATGTGCTGCCCACCTGACTCAGAGTTACCAAGGTCAGGTTGCCAATTCAAGGTCATGTCTTCTGGCTGGAGGAAGACCTGGTGAAATATTATGGGATATTGGCACCTTTGCAGAAAGCAAAAAACAAACCATCTGAAATCTGCACATATTAATAAATCCAGGCAGCATTGGTCAAATTGAATTTGGCATTGTTAGAGAACTGAATTCTTCACAGCAGAGGAAAGCAAAGTTTCTCCTCAATTGAAATGCAGACTCGTCATTGTTTGCCCCCAAATGTTAAAAGCTCTCATAAGTGGTGCTATTATGTTCTTTTTTGGAATCTTTGCAGTGCACTTGCCCCAGCTTGGAGTCACAAAGCAGTGATTGCAGATCATGGAGGAGGGTAACTGGCAACAGCCTACACTTGTTTTATTTCTTTGCCTGCCATTGAAAGGGGCGAGGGGACCAAGCTTTGAAAGCTAATTAAGATGAATAGTGCTCATGCACACATTTGAAATGTAGATGCGTATTTTTTTTTAAGTATGCTGTCTTAATATCACTGTGGTTTGATTAAAAATTAAGGCCTCCTGAGGGCAGCTTTTCTGAGTGTAGGGTTATATAATGGGTGGGGTTGCTACTGTCTCCCAGGCTGACCTCCTTTGATAAGACCTAATAAGTTTTCCTTATTCAGACTCTTCTTTTTGAGTTTCATATCCTGCCAAAGTTGTGCATGACGAGCCTACACCTATGAGCTTTTACAAGTGCTCTCTTTGAACACTTCAATACGTGTGAAAAGCATTCTTATATCACTTTAAATATTTGAAAACTGAGGCTCAGAGAAGTCATGGAACATACCCAAGATCACACAGCTAGAAAGTAGTGGTGGCAGAATTGGAAACCTAATCTAATAATTTTCCAGCAGATTATACTACTGAAGTTGTGTGCATAAGATGACTGTAAATATGTGAAATTACTTGTAAAACAAAGAGAAAACAATAACTTTTCTATCATAGGTCCAGTTATTATAATGATTTAGCATTCATTGCAAGCCACATCATATTCAAATGTAACAATTACAAACTGAACAAGCTTGACATGAGACTAATAGCATCAATGAATTTAGAATGAATTTCCTTTGCTCTCTTATCTTTTCCTCCAGGAATGGAAGACAAATCACGAGTGGACAATCTTTCAAATGCCAGAAACAACCCCTTTTTCCTGCCTCCCAAGGATCCATACTAAAGTCTCTTAATCAGCATGAATCTCTTTGCTCTACATGGTACCACTGCGTTTTGCTTGGTCCTGAATTAAACATACACTGTCCTTAAACCCAAGCAGGTTATACTTTGAGTCCCCTGAGAATTTCCAGATTTGTGACTATCAGTATACCTGTCACATCCACTTATAAAATCCAGTAAAATATTAGTCACTTTTCTTCATTTCCATCACAGGAGGAATAGCAATTGGCTTTGTTTGGAGGGTCATTTTCACAAAGAAATAAATAGAAAACATCTCTTGGTGAAAGTGACTATGCATATCAAGGAGGAAGAAAAATTTCCCAGTCTCCATCTCCAGTGAGAGGTGGTGATAGGGACAAATGTTTAATTGGTTGTATTCAATGTCACAATGCTGAATTTGTAGTTTTCTATGGATAGGGCTGCCTGCTCACCAGGCTGGGAGCCCTAGAAGCTGTAACTATATATTTTTTCTATTCTTGTTGCCATCTCTCACCCAGCATGGTGCCTTGTCCCCAAATGTGACAAATTTTTTACCTATCAAGTTAAAGGGCCATTCTGGACCCTGCCATGGAGCTAATTAGAATTGGAATTCCAGAGAACATTCCTCAAATGCCTCCGACTGCCACTCAAGTCTCTTATCTGCCCTCCACCTTCCTTTCTTCTCAACTCCTACTGACAACCTTCCCTTATTTCAACTCCACCAAGCCTTTGCAGAACATACTTTGCACTTTCCCGCTTATATTTATTTTAATTCTACCTTTTCCTTCCCTCAGAACAATGCTGCTTCTCTCTTTGTTGATTTTCTACCCAATCTCCATGACCCAGAATGATTACCACTTTTTCCATTAAATATTTCCTGAATCCTCTGGTCAAAATGAAGTTGCTTCCTTCTCTGCATAATCCCAAAGTACTCCATCATACCATCCATACCCTGCTTTGTATTTGGATAGTTACATGTGTGTCCTCTCTCCTCCTGGAGGACATACTCTGGAAGGGTAGGAGACATGTCCCCACTCTCCCTCAAACACCTAATGCCCCAACACAGAATCTTATACTTAATGGGTGCTTAAAAATGTCTATTGAAATTGAAACCTAAATCATTTTATTTTAATACATAGCAAGTTTTCCTTAGGATATTGCCAAGCGGGACAATATGAGCTTGTAGGTTGTTAACATTCATGAGGGGCTGAGACCCTGGTCCCAGAATTTGGCTTATGTGGTCTGTCTGGGAGCATTTGGAGATGGGGGAATGGGTAAGATGCCTCAGAGTTGGTCCAAGCCCAGGACAGAGGAAAACAACTAGAGACTACCCGAACGTATTGCACTAGGGTATTGGGAGATGAACATAAAATGGATGGGATCCCAGTTGAGTTGTTTTCATGCTCTGATTATTTCAGGTTTTTATAGAACCCAGAAAATTATGTTCTTAAATTAATCCATCCCCCTGGGTATGAACCTACTGTAGGTGGGGCCTTCTGATTAAATCACTTCAATTAAGTGCCTTTGATTAGATTACTTGAATAAGGCGTGGCTGGAGTGGGTCTTAATCCTCTTACTGTAGTCCTTTATAAATGGGATGAATATGGAGAGAGGGGGCTGCAGAGACAGAGAGAAAGCCCAGGAAGCCAGAAGCTGAATTCAGTGGAACACAGAAGCTGAGAGAGAAAGCCACAGATGGTGCAGTCAGAAGCTGAAAGTTACAGAGCCCAGAGGAGAAGGCAGAGACCAACAGATGCCTCCATGTGCCTGTCTTCAGGGAAAAAAACATTGCCTAAAGATGTCTTGATTTGGACGCTTTCATGGCCTCAGAACTGTAAGCTTGCAACCTAACAAATCCCTATTGTAAAAACCAATCTATTTCTGGTATGTTGCATTTTGGCAGTCTAGCAGACTAAAACACAAGCCTAGGTGACCTGGCATAAAGTAGATGCTTAATGGATGAGGTGCCTGTTGGAGCTCCCACAGCATCTGGTGTTTCTCCCTATCTCGGCACTCACCAAGCTGTATTGTAATGATTGACTTCTCTGACCCTCACCACTGAAGACCAGGACATGATAGAAGAAGAGCCTGAGCACCTAGTTCAGTCCCTAACCCATAATCAGCCCAAGATAAATAGGTAAATGTCTGTTGAATAAATGAGGGAAATAATATAAGATGAAAAGAAGGAAAGATGATAAACATACACATGGAAGTTTCCTATTCAGCTTTTCAGGAAATGGGCTCATCCACTGGAAGTGCTATGGTGAGCATAAATGTTAGAGGACAGACCTTGTTACTGGCTTCACCTCAATATATCTAGCATTTCCTGTTCAGAAACAAAACAAAACAAAACTTCAGAGATAGCCCTTATCAGAGCGCTTATACTGAGTCAGCTGGGACATGCTTTGGGAGCAAAAGGATGACTCCTATTCCCTGCTTAGACCTCAGTGCCAATTGTTTTTTAAACCTGGGTTATATATGTATGGGTATATGCAGTTTGAATTTTAAAGAAGTATAAATATAAATTCTCAAATCTTTTTTTTTTTGTATTATTATTTTAATTTTTTTTTTATTTTTAAAGAAGCTTTAGATTACATAAGTGTTACATAAAAAATATAGGGGATTCCCATATTCCCCACTCCCTCCCCTATTATACATTTTGTCATAACCTATAAATTTGTGCAGGGCAGAGTGTAAACTATAATGTAAACTATAGTCCACGGTTAGTAGCAATACTTCCCTGTGTATTCATCAACTGTAACAAATGTACCACATTAATGAAAGATGTTGTCAATGTGGGAAAAGTGTCAGGAGAATCTTGAGGGATTTGATTTTGCCACTCACATTCAATTCCTTTAAAGAAGAGAAAAAATCTATTTGGAGTATTTAGGGCAATTAAGAGCAACGGCTTCCTA
>JAQZBX010061485.1:0-17091 GCA_029593785.1 Cabassous unicinctus
ACTTAAGTTACTACAATGATTTTGGAAACTGTTTCCAAGCAAACTTCTGACAACAAACATTTACCATCAATATTAAACAAACTTGTTAGAATAATGATTTAATTTGGTTGCATGCAAATATAACTTTTCTTTATTTTAAATACTTAGTAGCATGTAACACTAGAAACAGTTCTTTAGAGGCAAGGTGGCAGGGGAGGCTGGCTGCTGACAGGTTTTCTTGTTATTAAATTACTTTTATTATTATTATTAACTTGGTTTTCTGTTTAATAATGATTTTTTGGAATTAGCCGTTTAAATATTTTCATTTAAACAGTGCTTCCTCAAACTCTCCATGACTATTCTTAACCACATAGACTATAGTCAAATTATCTTAAGACAAATTTTACCTTCACAGAATACATTCTCTTAAACAAATTTACCAAATTTTAGTAGAGCTCTTGTAAGAATTTTCATTTATCAATTTAATATTGCCATCTGGAGGTATCAAAATATATTTTGACACTGAACAAACAGACAAATGCAAAAAGAGTTATGACAAACTAACAGAAACATAAAGCTTACTAATTAGACCCATAATTTTCACTTTTTGGTATGGCTGTTTTCAAGCTATCCATCATTTCACATCTTTGATTTTACTGTTTTAAAGATGTTTTCTGGAATCTGTGTTGCCTGTAATATACAAGCTTTTCTTTGAAACACTTTTGTTCGTAATCAGCAACCAGCTAGGAAAACTTAAATAGCAGAAATACAGTCAAGCTTTAATTTAGCAGTTTATACAGATATTTAAAATGTATATTTTGGATTATTACTTTTTAGGAGTACACTTAGGCTTAAAATTCAGGAGTAAGCTAGTGATTTAAAACTAAAAGCTCCTTTTAACACCTTAATAAAAATTTTGCACTAATTTTATCAATTTGGCCACACTGGCCCAACCAGAATCAGCATGGGAACAAAACAGAAAACAATAATGTTGCTAAGGTTTTCTAATCTTCTAGTTGTTTAATTCTATTAGCCTCTATCATCACACAGCCTTATTATTATGTAGGCAGTAGGAGGCTTACAATCTTACTAAATCTTTTGAAACAGGCATTTCTTTAAGATCAGGTTTGAGATTTTAAAATCCCTGCATACTCATCAATCTGGGACGGGGAATTACCCATAATCTCTGTTTCTCCAGATGACTCTGCGTACCTACCCGCAGCACTTAAACACCCATTTAGTCAACAAGATTCTCAACTCACCCCGAGCCCCACATTGGGCACCACTATATTTTTGTCAGTGTGGGGAGCAAAGGAAGAGTCAGACAAGTTGATGCATATCAAGCAGAGGGCTGCAGCTTGCTCAGGCAAAAACAGCCTTGAGCTTACTGTGACCCTCTCTTTAATTTAGCTTACAACAGTGCAAAAATTCTCCGCCCCTAACCTTGATTTCCCACTGTGTTTACCTTACTACAGCAAGAACACTGCCTTCTCTGGCAGTCTACCAAGGGGCATAAGTATAAACATTGTTTCTATCCCTAAATACCTTAGTCTATGTAATATCTCAGCTTGGTGCATGAGAGCGCTACCTGTTTGTGAGTTCCCAGACAATCTTTCTTGGGAATTCAGACAATAACATGTATGTGGTGAGTTCATTTCGCCTTACCTCCTCCCACTGATATCTGCAGTAAGCAGTGTCCTTGGAGACATTTACTAATGTGTCTCTGCCAGCAAGCCTGCTTTTTGAATGCTTAACCTTTTATGTTCTGATCCTGAGCATTTTCTTCAACACTTAAGGCATAGTATTCACTATGGCTTGCTTCTTACAGTTCCATTGTGCGACCTTTTTTTGCCTTAACTTCTTGTCTGAGTTAGTCAAATGTTAGTAAAAATTTTAAATTGAGTGCTTTTAATTAGAATAATCAAAAGAAAATGATGATATCTGGCAAATTTCAAACCAAGGAGTTGATCACATGGTATGGGAGAGAGTAAGAGTATTGGTTGAGTCAGTTGAGAGAAAGATGAAAATTAATGAATGTATGGCTCATTCTGGAAAGTTCAGTATTATAGGGGAGCTTTAGGGAATGTACAGAAAGGGAGGTTAAAAAAGAATCAGATACACTACAGGCAAATATGAAGAGCCTTCTGAGAATAGCTAATATGGGCATTAAATCATATTTTAATGCAAATATTATATATGTTTGATTCTTATGACCAGCAAATAAAGTATGCTATGTATTTGTTCCTATAGATTGAATAAATAAGTGTAACCTACTTGAAATTTTCTATATAAGAATACATATTCAGGCAGTTGAAAAAAATATAAATAACATATCCAAATTAGAACCAGGAAAAATATAAATAAGGTATGACAGCCATGATATTTCACAAAATTGTAAAACTATGTGTGATACATAGAATAAAAGATAGAAAATATCAGGTAAAAATAGAAATGAATAAAAGATAATTACTTAAATAAGTCTCAATTATGAGGAGGAAAAAAATCTTCAAAGCAGCCATCCTTTATCAGATTCACTGATTGGAATGAAAAATCCTATATAATTTAAGTAAGGAATGAGTGATTAGATAGATAGTAGACTCAATACACTCTTACAATAATGTATTATGATGTTTAATAAGTTTTTCCTTATAACATTCATTAATATATGTTACTATATTTTAAAGTGAAGTGTTCAGGATTTAGATCCCTGTAAAGCAGTTAAGAGAAAACAAGGAAAATGTAAAAGAAAATGTATAATATATATACATATATAAACACAGAGAGATTTTATCAAATAAGCTACCTTCAGTCATTCCAAATACTGAAGACCCATTCTCTTTGAAGGAGGTTTGTTTGTGATATATGAGATATCTGAATTTTCTAATCAGTTCACTCCAATTATTTGTCATATAGGCAAATATAAATAAGTTTATACTTATTTTCCTATCTTATCTATTCAGTATATACAAGAATGAATATACCTAAAATTTTCTGCCATATTTAATATATAAAAAATAAATACTTTAAAAATAATCCTAGTAATAAGATTTTCAATGAAACTAACTTTCTTTTTCAATACCAATATGGAAATGTTTGTCCATATAGCAAAGAAAAATGCAAACATGACAACCCCCATACCAAAAAACAGAGAGCATCTACAACTGCAAACAAAACAGTTCCTCAAGATTGAGGAATGAACAAATTGAACAGGGAAATCCAACTATGGACTAAAGTAGACTTATTATTATTCTAGCAATGGAAGAACTTGTAACATTGATATAAAGGCAGTGGCTATCCAAGGTTCAGAGGGGAGGGAGAGGGAATAATTACTGTAGCATAGGGCTGGGATTTTTTGGGTTTTTTTTTTTTGTTTGTTTGTTTTTAATGGTACTGGGGCCAGGAAAAGAACCTGGGACTTTGCAAGTGGGAAGATAACTTTAAGTTCTTTTAAAGTTCAAGTTTCTCTTTGATTACTTTCAATATATAATGCAAATTTGTTGGTCTAATTCATTCTTTTGTATTATGCAATCATTAATTCATAGTAAAGACAGTACTGAAAGATACACTGTTTCTAATGGTCATGTTGTAACAATGTCTGGGAGAGTCCATTCATCTGAGTTTACATTAAAGAATATTTAGTATTGAAATTCTCTCTCCATGGTAAAATATAAATTTCCTTTTAAGATGATAAATTCATTATTAGGAAAGATTTTCTGAATGATTTGGAGCCATAAAATATCTAAATATACATCAACATTTTTTTGTGAATTATTCTGCAGCTAGTGTTTCATTTATTTACACACAGACTCAAACACAGATGCAATTTGCTTAAGTTCATGAAGTTAGAGAGTCAAACTATAGTTATTTGGATATTAAACTCTTCTGTATTTAATGGAGAACATAGTCTACTCCTTATAAAGATCACTCTACTATGTAATTAAAAATAAATTCAATCCTCATCACAAATAAATGATCAAAATTGTAATTGTTATACTAAAATGTCCCCACATTTTCATGAAAATTCCCTATACAGGCCTTCTGTTTTATTACAAATCATTTTGTTGACAAGGAAAAAAAAAGACATAAGTAAATAAATTAAAAAATGAGAAGGGAGACATTAACACTGAACCCACAGAAATAAGAGAGATCATAGGAGGATACTATGACCAACTGTATATCAAAAAACTAGAAAATGTGGGCAAAATGGACAAATTCCTAGAAACAGAGGAACCACCTAAATTTGCCCTTAAAATAATGTTACCAACCACAAGTGAAGAGATTGAATCAGTCATAAAAAACCTCCAAAAGATGAAAAGCCTGGGAACAGGTGGCTTCACAGGTGAATTATTCCAATCATTCAAGGATGAAATAATACCAATCTTGCTCAAGCTCTGCAAAAAACTGAACAGGAAAGAATGCTACCAATTTCATTCTATGATGCCAACATCACCCTAAAACCAAAACAAGATAACGATATTAAGAAAAAAGAAAATTACAGACCAATACCTCTAATATATATAGATGTAAAAATCCTCAATAAAATACTTGCAAAACAGATTCCAAAATAACATTAAAAGAATTATACACCACAATCAAGTGGGTTTTATCCCAGGTATGCTAGGGTGGTTCAACACAAGAAAATCAGTTAATGTAGTAAACCACATTGATAAATTGAAAAAGAAAAATCACATGACCCTCTTGATTGATGCAGAAAATGCATTTGACAAAATAATCACACTTTCATGATAAAAAATCTGTAAAAGATAGGAACAGAAGGAAGTTTTCTCAATATGGTAAAGTGCATATAAGAAAAACTTACAGCTAGCATTGTACACAATGTTAGATACTGAAAGCTTTCCCATTGAGATAATGAACAGTCTTTTTTGAAGAAATCAAATAGCCAATAATCAAATTTATTTGGAAGGGAAGGGGCCCTGAAGAGCAAAAAAAAAAAAAGAAGTCTTAAAAAAGAAGAACCAAGTTGGAGAACTCTGTCTTCTTGACTTTAAAGCATACTACTTAGCTACAGTGGTAAAAACAGCACGGTACTCACACAAGGACACATAGCTTTACCAATGGAACTGAAATGAGGACTCAGAGATTGAACCACACATTTACAGTCAAGCTATTTTTGACAAGGCTGTTAAGCCCACCAGCTGGGCCAGAACAGTGTCTTCAAAAAATGGTGCTGGGTGAACTGGATAGCCATATCCAAAAGAAAGAAAGAGGACCCCTATCTCACACCTTATACAAAAATTAACTCAAAATGGATCAAGGACTTAAACATAAAAACAAAAACCGTAAAACTCCTAGAAGAAAATGTAGGAAAATGTCTTCAAGACCTTGTGATAGGCAGTAGTTTCTTAAACCTTTTGCCCAAAGCATGATCAAGAAAAAAAAAATAAGTAAATGAGACCTCCCCAAAATTCAAAATTTTTGCACCTCAAAGGACTTTGTAAAAAGCGTGAAAACGCAGCTAACTCAATAGAAGAAAATATTTAGCAGTCACATATCTGATAAGGGTTTAATATCCATGATATATAAGGAGATCATACAACTCAACAATAAAAAGACAAAGTATCCAATGAAAAAATGGGCAAAAGACTTTAAAAGATAACTATCTTAAGAAGAAATACAAATGGTGAAGAAACACATGAAAATATTTTCAACATCAGTAGCAATTAGGGAAATGCAAAGCAAAACTACCATGAGATATCATTTCACACCTATTAGACTGGCCACTATTAAAAAGTCAGAAAACTGTAAATTCTGGACAGGATGTGGAGGGATAGGAATGCTTATTTAGTGTTGGTTGGAATGTAGAATGGTAGAGCCACTGAGGAGGACTGTAAGGCAGTTTCTAACAAAGTTGAATATAGACTTGCCATGGGACCCGGCAATACCATTGCTAGGTATATACCCAGAAGAACTGAGAGCAGTGACACGAAGAGACATTTGCACACCAATGTTCATAGCAGCATTATTCACGATAGCCAAAAGCTGGTAACAAACCAGTTGTCCATCAACTAATGAATGAATAAATAAATTGTGGATTATACATGCAATGGAATATTATGCTGTGGCAAGAAGAAATGAAGTTGTGAAACATATGAAAACATGGAATAACCTGGAGGACTTTATTTTGTGTGATGCAAGCCAGAAAGGAAAGGTCAAATACTGTATTATTGTACTATTATGAACTAAATATATTATGCAACCTCATGGAAATAATTAGATTATAGCTCACCAGAAAATAGAATGAGGTTAGAGAATGGAAAACTGAGGATTAATCTGTGCAGAAGTAGTTAAAGGGTTTTTTGTAAATCTTTGGAAATGAATGGAAATGTTGAGAGAACATCATGGTATAATGAGTAAATTTATGGAGCTAAAAATCTAGAGTATAGGTTACTAAGAGATAGAATGAGAGTTGTGAAGGAGGAGCTGATATTAAATATATGTAGAATATTTAATAATGTAGTCTTTAAAGGTGTGCAAATATACAGAGTAGATGGTAGGACATTATACTCTGTATAACTATCATTGTTGATTTATAAATGTGATTGTGGCTGAAAGGGCAGGCTAGGGACATAAATGTCAGTTAAAATTAAGAAAGAATTAATCTAGGTCCTTATAACATAGTGAACTCAGTGATAAATAAAGATTGTGGTTAATAGTACATATACAAGAATGATACTTTATGAAGGAGAATATATGTTCATCTGTATTAGGAATATGGTGATACAGTGGAAAATGGAACTAATGTAATTTATGGACCATAGTTAATGGTAATATTTTAATATACTTGCATCAGTGACAAAGAAGGTACTATATCAATGTCAAGGTTTAATAATAGGAGAGTATACAGAGTATGGGATTTTTCTTTTTGGAGTGATGAAAACATTCTAGAAATGACAGCACAACACTGTGATGAGACAGAGCCACTGAGTGTCCATTTTGGTTATTTTATTCAAAGCATGGGGCTGCATAACCCAGGGAACCTCTTGGTGGATGATGAACTGTGTTTAACTGTACAAATATGAGAACGTTCTCTCATGAACTATAACAAACATATAAGACATGGCTTTAATTATAGGGTAGCTTATGGAAAAATACATCAAATATAAGCTGTAAAATATAAGTAGTAGTTACGTTTTGATGATGGTCTTTCATCATTTGTAACAAAAGTCACACAACAACCAAGGTGCTCGTGGTGTGATGATGAATGAGAGTCCTGTATGTTTTGCAAAATAGTTTTGTAAGCTCACAACTTTTCTAATTAATAGATAAAAATAAAATTATTATAAATCCCTAGTAATAAAAACAGTACGGTACTGGCACAAAGGGAGACATATAGACTAATGGAATTGAATTGAGACCTTAGAAATCCCACCTCACTTTTATGGCAACTGATTTTTGACAAGGGGGCAAAGACCACACAAATGATATAGAAATGTACCTTCAACAAATGGTGCCAGGAAAAGAGCATCTCCATTTACAGAAAAAAGGAAGTATCCTTACATCAAAGTTTATAAGAATATGAAGTAAAAATGGATCAAAAACCTAAATATAAGAGCTGGAACTATCACAGTCCTCAGAGAAGAAAATGTAGGGAAGCATCTCCAGGACATTGCTTAGGCAATTATTTCTTTGACTTTTATTAAACACAAGCAACAAAAGATAAAAATAAATAAATGGGACCTCATTAAAATTTTAAAAAAATTTCTGCCTCAAAGGACTTCATCATGAAAATAAAATGACAACCTACACTAAGAGAAAAAACATTTGAAACCACATATCTGATAAAGATTAATATCCAGAATCTATTAAGAGATCCTGTAACTTAACTAAAAGAGAGGGGAAAAAAGCAATAAAAAAAGGGCAAAAGTCATGAACAGGCACTTCTCTAAAGCTATACAAATGCCCCAAAAGCTAATGAAGACATTCCATCAGCTATATACCAATCAAAACCACAATGAGATACCCTTTCAGATCCATTAGAACATCTGCCATTAAAAAAAACAACAGAAAAAAAAACAAGTTTTGGGGAGGATGTCGAGAATTATAAATAATCATTGCTGGTGGTTATGTAAAATGGTGCACCCACTGTGGAACACAACTGGACAGTTCCTCAAAAAGCTAAGCATAGAATTACTATAAGACCTGGCAATCCTACTACTTGTTATATATCCAACATAATTGAAAGCAAGGACTGGAACCGATATTTCCAACCTGATGTTCATAGCAGCATTATTCATAATTTCCAAAAGATTGAAGCAACCCCAGTGTCCATCAATTGATGAATGGGTAAACAAATTGTGGTATATACATACTATGGAATATTACTTAATTGTAAGAAGCAATGAAATCCTGGCCCACGTGACAACAGGGATAATCATGGAAGATATGACGATTGTATTTGGTTTACTTGAAATAAGCCAAATACAAAAAGACAAATATTGTTTGATCTTATTGATTTGAACAATTAGAATAAGCAGACTCTTAGAGAGAGAATCTAGTATATAGGTTATTAGGTGATGAGGTGAGGATAAGGAAAGTGGCACTAAGGCTTAACATGTACAAGGTACTTATATGGAATGTTGGGGATATTTTGGTAATGAATGGTGGTGACAGTAACACAACATTGTGAAAATAATTAACAGCACTGAAATATATATCTACATTTGTTTAAAAGAGGAAATGTTAGGCTGTATGTATGGTAACAGAATAAAAATTTTAAGAAATCCATGGAACTACATACACAGGGAACTCTAAATTAAACCATAGTCTATAGTTAATACTAGAATTATAAAAATGTGCTATCAATTGTAACAAATGTTCTATTCCAATACAATGCATTAATATTAGGGTGGTATATGGGGATCCCGTATTTTATGCATGATTGTTCAGTAAAACTTCTCTAATAAAGAAAAAGAAAAGAAAAAAATAATAGTAAAAAATCCTAAATATATTTACTAATATAAAAAATTTGAATTTCACATGATTTAGTATTTTACAGAATTAGTGATCTTCACATGAGAATGAAAGTTTCCTGAAAATTAAAGGTTTTTCTAATGGGATTGTTTGTGATATTAATAAATTTGGATTCTTTTGTTATTATTTTTTAATATACTTTTTTATTTTTAATTTTTTAAAGAAACTTAGATTATATAATGATACATAAAAAATATAGGGGATTCCAATAAGCCCCACTCCCAAAGCCCTCCCATATTTTCCCACATCAGCAACATCCTTCATTAGCGTGGTACCTTTGTCATTATTGATGAGCACATCTTGAAGAATTGCCACAAGGCTATGATTATATTTTACATATACTCTCTCCAGCACAGTTTTGCAAGTTATTACATGATATACAATGGCCTATATGTGTCATTAAACTGTCATTCATGATAATTCCAAAGTCCCAAAAATGCTCCCAAATTACATCTATTTTTCCTTCTCTCTCCTCTCAGAATATCCAGTGGCCACTGCCTCCACATTCATGATCAAAGTTCTTCCATTACTAGGTTCACAAGTCTACAGTAAAACAACTTTATTTCTACTCTAGTCCATCATCCATTCCCCAATCCTGAGGATTCTGTGATGGTGATGCCCACTCCACTCCTAATTGAGAAGGGGCATAGGTCCCATGGGGCAGATGGATGGGACTTTCTTGCTTGCAGTTGCAGAATTTCTCTGTTCCTTGAGATGGTCGTGTCAGTCTTCAACTCCTTGTTAGTTATCTTGGGTGAGTCCAGTGAACTGGAGAGTAGTTGTTGCAAGTCTGTTGAGATTCAGAGCCCAACTGGCACAAGGACAGCTCCAAAATTTAAGTCTCATGTACTTACAACTATCAACCCTTGTACTAACTATAGGTTCAATTAGAGGGGCAGCAGAATGTATAGAAAACAACTGACTCCAAATCTATGACACTGGGGAGCATAAATTCCAAAGTATGGCCCACTGGCAGGATGCCAAACACCTGAACTTCTGTCCTGACTACAGCATCTGGATGTCTCTAGAGCCCCCAGGAACTCAGGTATTTGAGACAATATGTACTTTGGCAGTCTATGAGTTCCTGCTGAGATATGCATAAGTATAACCTTTGAAATGACCTCGCAGGTTGCAGTGAAGCTAGCCATATAAACTCATATAATGAATTATATCATATTTGTATGATGTGCAACACTCTGTGAACCAATATTTTCCAGATGAAATTCTATTTCTAAAATCATACATGTGCAAAGGACCCACCCAATGCCTAAATATATCAATGGATTTAAATGCAACAGAATATAAAAAGTTCATTTTATGGTTGCTGATTACATATTGAAAGGCTTTAAGAAATCACCATGTGTTGAATTTTGGTTTAGAATCCCAAAAGAATAATATTGGTTCCCTGAAAGTGCTATTTATATACTCCTTTCCTTTCATAACCATATTTTTTAAACATATCTTTTGTGTAAAGCCATATTTTCTTTATATTCTTCAACTAAAAAGTAATGTTGCAAGTTTGAAAGAAAAAAAAATGATTTGAGAATTCAAGTGTGTTCTATTAACCCAGACATTAAAGAGGTTTTAAGAATGTAAAAGAGGATTTCTGCTTCAAAATATTTGACTGTTTATCTCCACTCACCAAACTTCCCAGCAGAATTTTATAACTATGTTGACATACTGTAGTGGTAAGTAGAAGCTTCTACTATTGAGGCCTCATTTCCAAGATTTCCTTGGAGATTCTTAGCCTCTCCCAAATTATGCTTCTTTCCAGACTCACAGTCCTTAATGAAAAGTTTCAGAGTAACTATCAATTGTCTCATTTACTAAGAATGTCTTTTGAGTGGTAAAAATTGACATTCCAAATGCAACCTAACTTTACTGCTCACAGGCCATGTGCAAGGGGCTATTCAATCCATATTTGGTGAATAAGTCTCACTCTGTGCTAAACCTCTTTATTTTTAAAGAATTTCTTTACCTTTTAAAATCTGTTCTTGAATGTTGCCTTTACTTATTCATTTATTTTTAGTTTAGTAGTTGGTGGTCATTTATTGGTTTTTAATTTTTTTAGTTAATTTTAAACTGCATATGAATTTCCTCAATGCCATAATTTTAGTCCAAAATCTTCAGAAAATGTATTTTGTTAGGGGTAACAAAATTTTATGAATTTTCTATATTTAAAAAAACTACTTTTATAATCTGATGTAAAATTAAGACTGTATTGAATCTCCTGTGAATTGGAAAACATTATTGAATATTTCTTTTGTTAAGTTTACCAAAATATATATATATATTTTTTTCAAAGAAACACTACTACAAATTAATTAGTCTCAAGTGTATAGGGAAGTATCCTTACCAAGCAGCAGTTGCAGTAAAGCTGGCCTCTTTAGGTTGACCTTGACAGTTAACTGGGGCTCATGAGAGGTATGACACATACATGTCCATTCTAAAGAAAAAAACTTGTTTATAAAGAATCCAGAAATATACTGGTTATTAGAAGTGTATCTAAGTGAGAAAAGACTCCATGAATTTTTTTGGTGAAGGAAGTGGCAGGATCACAATTTTTTCAATTATTTAAATATTTCACAAGATATATTCATTTAGGAAAGATCACTTATCTCACCCTTCAGGTAAATTTGTATATTACATTTGATTTATTTCTTTGAAATTGCCACCGAATAATTCTCTGAAATAGCACTGATATGCCTCAAGATCATTTGCATACTTAATTATAGCTTCCTCTTATGACATATTTTAGTTCTTAAGGTAGGCTGGATATTTTCTCATTTAAATATTATTCATGTTTTTGAATGGTACCTGAAGATCTGTCTGTGAAAACACAATTTAACTGAAAAGACTGGAAATATGTTGATACCAAATTTCTCTGAAGTTATAGCATTGGAAGTCAAAGGAATGAGATATTTTTAGTGCTGGTTTCTAAATGATAGCTAAGAAATTTAAAGGCAAACAAAATTTATGATAAAAATACCTGGAACACTATAAATGTAAATAGAAATAGTCATTTAAACATCCAATAAATGTAATTTTACAGTCAACATTTTTTGATATTCATTTGCTTGATTTTATGCAACATTGCTCTGTGCTGATCATTTTAATATCATATTGTTTATCAGTTTTTAAAAATAGACAAGGAATTAGCAAACCCACTTTGTATGATATTGTCCACATTTTAAAATTGAGAAGTAAGTACTCTCTAAATAACAAAGAGGTTATTGAAAAAAAAATAGGAGTAATCCCTGAACTCTCTCTTGTGGCCCGATATATTCATCATGATACATTTAGAAGAAGATGCATGGTAAATTTAGCATAGTGAAAATTAAGAATGTCTATGGACTGAGGAGAAAGAGTCAATCTGAAGAGATGGAAGATAGGAAGGATACTTTAATGATCAAGTGTTAATGCATGATTCCGATAAAACAAATATTAAAAACAAACACAACATTTTTAAGTGTGGGTCAATTCAGTAATATGCACCATTGGTGAATTTTATCAGCATAACCACTGGTAAATTTTTCGTAGTAAATAAAATTATCTGCCTAATGTAATGAAAATAATAAGATTATTACAAGAAAAAAAATAGGAAGGATATTATAGAAATCAATTTGAACAAAATATTTTGCAACACAATAGAATTTCATCTGGATATAACCAACAGAAGCAAGTCAACATTGCTATTATTATTTATTAAAATCATTGTTAAAATTATAAAATATCTTTGTAAAGGCAAAGGGATTTTATATAAATAAAATATTAATAAAATACAAATTATATGCTTTTATGCTTATAGTCTTTAATTCTAGGTTTTCCACAAATTCAAATTAATTAGTTGGTAAAAGTCCACTTTGACAAAACTAGTTTTATCATTAAAATAATAATATTAAATGAGATATCTTTAAGCTCTGAGATGCTTCAGGAATGCATAACTAAATAAGTTCATGTAATTATTTATAAATGAGAAGATTGGTGAAACCTAGAAAAGCATATATGTGAGAAAACCAGGCGGTATGTAATTCCTTCATTAAACATGAGAATCCATGCATGATGGTGAGAGGAGGCTTTGTGGAAGAGTAATGGCAGGTGGAAAGCTTTTCTTTGATACTGTGTGCAGGAGACAAGGTTAACTAGAGTGATAGCAAGGGAACTCTGGATTCACAATGCCATGGAAAATATGGAATGATTAGATTCTTAATCAAATATAATTGTTATGGTAATTGTTATAGAGGAGGAAAGAAGGGACTCATCTGCATTTCTAATTAAACAATTAAAATTAATGAAAGGTGAGGTATTAATTGTGATCTTATTTGGAATACAAGCATTCTCAGGAGCTCCTCCAAACTATTCATAACTTTATTCCCAAAAAAAATCTTTAGGTCTTTTTACCATAGATGGGGAGATATCAGAAGTTATTGTAGCTCCCTGATATATGAGGAGAATAATTATCTGCTGTGTAGTGTTCAAACCATTGGCAGATATAGAAGCTTTCTTAGAAAACATGTCCTATTTATCATTTGATATTATAGAAAATGAGGAAATAACTGCATGTATCCAGGCAGAGTTATAAAACATACTTTTAAAAATATTGGAAATTTTACTGAAAGATTGAAAGGTTACTGGACATTGATCTCAGATTAAATAGATTTATTTGTCTAGATTATTTTATACTGTGAATGCTGAAATACACATGCCCAAGATGAAAAGGGAAATATGTGCTTTGATTGATTTTTAAAGACTGCCATTTTTTTATTTCCTATATCTTGATTTCCAGGTGAGAAGCCTTTTCTCAATACCAAAGTTTGCATAGTATTTGGTTTATTGTGGATTTTCTTTATTTTGTAAAAGAAAAAAGTTATACATTTACTCCCAGCCAGACAGTAACATGTAAGTAGATATGAGCAACTTCACCATCATCACACAATTTTTCTGCATGGATATCTCCAGTACCAGGGATCTATAAGTTTTGCAAGGTCTTCTGATCTTAATGATTTATCTGGTAACATTTACTGGGAATCTTCTATTACTGTCATAGTGACCAACCCACGTCTACACTCTCTAATGTATTTCTTTATAAGCAATTTATCTTTGATAGATCTTTGCTACATTTCAGTTACTGTTCCCAGAATAGTTGTGAATTCTCTGTCAGGCAATAAATCAATTTCTCTCAGTGCATGTGCTGCTCAAATTTTCACATTTATCCTCTTTGGAACCACAGACTTGGCCTTCCTTGCGGTGATGTCCTATGATCACTATGTTGCCATTTGCCACCCTCTTCACTATGGACTCACTGTCACCCCACGTATGTGCATACAGGCAGCTGGTGGCTCCTGGGCAAGTGTGTTGGTCAATTCTGCCATCCACACAGGAAACTTATTCAGGATTCCCTTGATGATATTTACATGTCCTGTGTACATCACTGTATGGTAATGAAGTACATTTCCACTGACCACTAAATACCCCCTGTTTGATCTATTCTATTCCTCCCAACCCATCCCCCTGTGACCCATGACAACCCCCTGATTTGACTCATTGGATGACAACATTCATAGTTACATGCAACAAGAGGTCTTGACACACTGGTTTGTCCTCCTCTAGTAGGAACTGCCCTTGCTCTTGAGAGACTCCTGCCTGTCTTTTTCTGAACAAATCAGTCCTCCCAAGGATGGGAGTAAAAATCCTTCCCACTCATTATGTGGGTCTCCACTCACTGATACAACACATTAGGACAGAATGAACAATCACACACTCCCTAGAAACCTGGTCCAGTTGTGTCCTGTCCCGAATGCCCCCCCAAACAGCACCCTAAACCAGTGACTCTTCCTTACCATATTGCCATAAGAGCATTCCCACCTCTGTACTTTCAACTTCATACCCAGAAATCCCAGTGCTCACTTGGTCCCTGTCCTAACTCTTCACCCAGGATCCTGGTCCTTCTAATCCCCCCTTCCAATCTACCCATCTGTCAACCCTGCACCACCCAACCCAATAATATAACTACTCTCCTGTCCTATCCCTTCAGTACACAACTGCAATCTATCACTTTACCAAAGATTAAGTACATATGGTTGATGGCTCATAACCTTCTCTACTCTTTCTATTTCTTGTAAACCTATCTTACGGACAATAGCTCTCTGAGACTGCTCAATTTCCTTAATTCATATCAGTGAGGTCATGTACTGTTCATCCTTCAATGCCTGGCTTGCTTCGCTCATCATAAGGTCTGCAAGATTCATCCAGGTTATTCTGTGTGTTAGCACTTTATTCCTTCTTACAGCTGAGTAATATTCCATTGTATGTATGTGCCACATTTTGTTTATCCATTCTTCGGTTGATGGGCACTTGGGTTGATTGCAAATTTTGGAAATAGTGAACAATGCCGCGATGAACATTGGTGTGCATATATCTGTTCATGTCTTTGCTTTCAATTCTTCGGGGTATATACCAAGCAGTGGAATCACTGGATCATACAGAAGTTCTATAATTAGTTTTTTGAGAAATCACCAAACTGTCCTCCATAGTGGCTGGACATTTGTACAATCCCACCAGCAGTTGATGAGGGTTCACATTACTACACATCCTCTCCAACACTTATAGTCTGCTGTTTTCTTTATATCCACCATTCTAATGGGTGTAAGATGGTATCTCATTGTAGTTTTGATTTGCATTTCCATAATAGCTAGTGATCTCAAGAATCTTTTCATGTCCTTTTTAGGCATTTGTATTTCTTCCATGGAGAACTGTCATTTCAGGTCACTTGCTCATTTGTTAAATGGGTTGTTTGTCTTTTTATTTTTGAGGTGTAGGATTTCTTTATATATGCAGGATATTAGGCTGCTATCAGATATATGGTTCCAAATATTTTCTCCCATTGGGTAGGCTGCCTTTTTATTTTCTTGATAACGTCCTTTGAGGTGCAGAAGTTTTTATTTTGAGGGGATCCCATTTATAGTTATTTTCTTTGGCTGCTTGTACTTTAGGTGTGAAGTTCATGAAACCGTTTCCTATTACAACGTCCGGTACATGCTTCCTTACATTATCTTCCAAGGTCTTTATGGTCTTGGCTCTTATATTTAGATCTTTGATCCATCTTGAATTGATTTTTGTATAAGTTGTGAGATGGTGCTCCTCTCTCACTCTTTTGGATATCGATATACAATTCTCCACGCACCGTTTGTTGAAGAGGCCATTCTCTCCCAACTGAGTGGGCTTGATGGCCTTGTTGAATATCAGATTACTGTATATGTGAGGATCTATATCAGAACTCTCAATTTGTTTCCATTGGTCAACATGTCTATCCTTGTGCCAATACAAATGCAGTTTTGACCACTGTAGTTTTGTAGTATGTTTAAAGTCAGGTAATGTGATACTCCAAACTTCATTTTTCTGTTTCAATATTTCTTTGGTGATTTGGGGCCTCTTACCCTTCCAAATCAATTTTGTATTTAGTTTTTCCAATTCTTTAAAAAATAATGTTGATTTGTATTGGGATTGAATTAAATCTGTAGATTATTTTGGGTAGGATATACATCTTGATGATGCTTAGTCTTCCTATCCATGAACAGGGATTATTCTTCTATTTATTTAAGTTTTCTTTGATTTCCTATAAGAATGTTGTGTAGTTTTCTGTATATGGGTCTTTTACATTTTTAGTTAAATTTATTCCTAGGTATTTGATAGTTTTAGTTACTATTGTAAATGGTATTTTTTCCTTGGTTGTGTCCTTAGATTGCTCATTATTGGTGTACAGAAATGCTACTGATTTTTCTATTTTTTAGTCAATATAATTAATTACTGGGGATACAAAAAAGCCCTCTCAACCATATTTTACCATTCTGCATAAATCTCTGTATCAGTTAAAGTATTTTTAAAAAGTTTTCCATACTGTTCCACAACAATGTAAGGTTTTGGTGGAGGAGTGATGTACTGGAATTCTGCACATTATGCATGATTTTTTTTTATTTTTTTATTTTTTTTATTTTTTTATTGTGGGTCAAAATCAAATTTTTCACAATACGTACCAATATTTGTAAAATGATATATAAATACATATGCATATATGGGCATTTGTTTACATAAATGTTATTTGTTATATATATATATATATAT
>JAQZBX010061486.1:0-17088 GCA_029593785.1 Cabassous unicinctus
AAAAAAAAAAAAGATGAACCCAAAGTTTCAGTTAGCAGTCAGGTACTTTAAAACAGTTTTAAACATATGCCTACCAGTTTAAGGAATCAGCAATCCTAATGAGGAAATATATATGAAATCACAGCAGAAAAAAAGCAGACTGAAGTAATATGAACTACATAGAAATTCTAGAAAGAAAAATCAAAACATGTGATAATGATACATTTTCTAAAAGGACTATCCCATAGATTGGAGGCTATCAAACAGAGTGTCAGTCAACTTGAAATCAGGTAAAAAATGTTTGTCAAACTGAAGAGCTAAGGGAAAACAGCAACAAGCAAAGCTGTTTAAATAAACAAGAACAGAGTATACATGAGTCAAAAAATTGAATAAAAAGTGGCTGAAATTTTATAAATTTTGGAGAAAACATCAACTTACAGATTTAGGAAATTGTGAAAATAACAAACAAGATAAATCCAATACATAAACGTACCAACACCACCCTCCTATTCCCACACAGAAGAACATCATAAGGAAGCTACAGAAAATAAAGATAGAAAGGAACACTTCAAAGTAGCCAGAGTGGGACAGGGAGTGCATAGAACATGGCAAGATGGGAGAGGAAGGGGAGGATATTTGGGGGAATGGGGAGCAGGGCACATAACCATTATAAATAGCAATAAGACTAGATAAAGAAGAAATTACAAAGTGTGAAGAGGCAAAAATAATTCTATATCTAGTGAAACTTTTTGTGAACTCAAGTGTGATATGAAGATATTTAATATAAATGAAAGCTCAGAACATTTGTTGTAAAAAGTCCTACAGTAGAAGAAAAGCTAAAGGAGTTCCTCAGTATGAAGAAAACAATATCAGAGGAGAATTTGAATCTATAAAAAGAAATGAAGAGTGCAAGTCATGGGAAATGAAATTTCCATGTGAAATTTCTGTAAAAGTCAACCATATACAACCAAAATAAAAGCATAGTATTTTTAGATTGTAATATATATAAAAGAATAAATATTTGAAAATAATAGTTGAAATGACTTACAGCAAATGAAATTAGAAATTTATATAAAGTTTTTCATTTTATATGAAAACGTAAAATATTATTTTATTTCATTTTTATTAGAGAATTGTAGTTTTACAGAAAAAAAAACATGCAGAATATATAGACATCCCCCAAACCCCTCACAAAGTTTTTCCTATTATTAACACTGTGCCTGAGTGTGGTGCTTTTGTTAAAATTCTTGAAACAATATCATCATGAATATAACATTAACTGCCATCCATAGTGTACTTTAGGATTCACTGTGTTGTACAGTTCTGTTCTTTATAATTTTTATTCTGTAAATCAAAATTTTTCTATTTTAACCACTTGTCAATATGCAATTCAATTGTGTTAATATCCACAATGTTGCATTACCATCATCATCATCCATTACCCAAATTTTCTATCACTCCAAGCAGAAACTCTACTACTTAAGCATTAATTCCCCATTCTCTACCCCTAGCTGGGCCCTTGCAACCTATATTCTAGTTTCTAACTCTATAAATTTTCATATTCTAATTATTTCATATGGGATCATGAAATATTTGTACTTTTGGGCCTTTTTTTTTTCATGCAACATGATGTCTTCAAGTTATTGCATGCTGTAGCATGTACCAGAACTTCATTCCTTTTTAACATTGAATGATATTCCATTGTATGAATATATCACGTTTTGTTTATCCATATATCTGATGATGGACACTTGGGTTGCTTCCATCTTTCGGCAATTGTGAATAATTCCACTATGAACATTCTTGTTCAAATATTTGTTTGAGTCCCTGATTTCAATTCTTTAGTGTATCTACCTAGAAGTGAGAATATCTGTTGATATGATAATTCTATTGTTAAATCTGAGGAGCCACCAAACGATTTTCCACAGCAGAAGCACCAGCACCATTTTACATTCCCACCAACAATGAGCAAGTGTTCCCATTGCTCTACATCATCTTGAACACTTGTGATTTTGTTTTTTTTACTAGCAGACATTCCACTTGGCATAAAATGCTAGCTCATTTTACTTTTAATTTCCATTTCCCTGATGTCAATGATTTTGTGCATCTTTTCATGGGCTTACTGGCCATTTACTTATCTTCTTTGAAGAAAAATCTTTTTATGTTTTGCCCATTTTTTAATTGGATTGTTTGTCTTTATGTTATCAAGTTGCAAGATTTTTTATATATTCTGGATAATAAACCATTATCTGATACATGATTTCCAAATATTTTCTCCCCTTCTCCATCTTTTCTTTTACTTTCATGATAAATTACTTTGATACAAAAAGTTTTTATTTTGATGACATTCTATTAATCTATATATTTTTTGTCTTTGGTCCTTTGTTTTTGGTGTAACTGCTAAAGAACCATTACCTAATACAAGATCCTAAAGAGGTTTCCTTATGTTTCCTTCTATGAGTTTGTCTTAGTTTCCTGGCTCCTAAATCAAATTCATTAAAATAGGTTGGCTTAAACAATGGTTTTGAGAATGACATAAGTACAAAATTAAGGTATGAGCAAATGATTCATTCTCCCTGAAGACTGTGGTATTCTGGGTCTGGATGACAGTGATCATTGAGCCTTTGATTTTCTGTCACTTGGCTGTGTGCATGATGCCATTTTCCATTCTACTCCAGGTCTCTTTGTCTTCCAGCTTCTTCTGTGGCTTTCTTTCTGCACCTGAAATTCATTCTGCTTATAAAGGACTCTGGTAATTGAATCAATCCCAAATTGATTCAGTTGGGCACACCTTTACGAAAAATAACACATTTAAATGATCCTATTTAAAATGGGTTCACACCCACAGGAATGGATTAAGTTTAAGAACATGTTTTAAGAGTAAATTATTCATTCTCGAAAAGATATACTTTTAGTGGTTCTGCTTAGGTGTTTGATCCAATTTGAGTTTTTTGTATAAGACGTAGGGATAATTTTCATTCTTTTGAACATAGCTATCCACTTTTCCCAACACCATTTGCTGAAGAGATTATTCTTTCTCATTTGTGTGAATTTGGCACCTTTTTAAAAAATCAATTGACCAAATACAAGGTATAAAATGCAAAAGAATACATGCAAAAATTATAACACTTCCAAAGAACTATTAACAGAAGGAACAGAAGAGTACCTTTGCTGCACTTCAATAAAACAGAACTACCAATAGTATAGTTATTCAAATGACTGAAATAAATCCAGGTAGCTCAGTGCTAAATCTAATGGCCAATGTAATCCACAGGCTGTGGCACTGATATGTTGGTGGTTGAAGTTGAGCAACCCAATTAACCAGGATGTTTGGCAGTAGCACCCAAAATTGGAAATACAGCTATACTGTATTCAATGTTCAGGTCCTCAAAAGGTCTTGCTGCTGTCACTTGTTATGTACCACATTTCAGATGTAAATAAGCATGGGGATTTGGCAAAAAAAATCTATTAAGCCATGAAGCAGTCAGAGTGGACATCATCTCAAATCTTTAAATTAGAGGAATGAAATAAAATAAGGTGAGAGTATAAAAAGTTAGTAAATGGATTTATTGTTATTGTAGTTATTATCTTGTGTTAAATGAGTAACTTGTAACATTCATATAAAAATAAAAACAATCAATTGGCCACAGAAACAGGTTTTATTTTTGAACTAATCCAATTCAATGTCCTATATATATGCCCTTGTTCAGGTATCATGATAGTTTGATTACTGTGGCTTTATAATAAGCTTAAAATTCTGCAGTATTAATGTACCAATAGCCTTCTTTTCAAAAAATTTTTTTTTGTTGTTGCAAATTGGACCTTTAATTTTATGTACAAATTTGTTGATTGCATTTTCTATTTTTGAAAAGATGGCTGCTGGAAATTTGTTTGGGAATTTTGAATCTGTAAATTGTTTAGTATAGATTTGATATCTTAAAAACATTTAAACCTCCAATCAATGAACATGGAATGTCTTTCTTTTATTTAGCTCTTCTTTGGGTACTTTCATCAATGTTTTGTAATTTTCTGTTTATAAGATTTTATGTCCTTAGTTAAATTTAATCCTAGACATTTGATATTTTCATTTTCTATTGAAAATTGATATTTTTATTGACTTCTTATTAAAGTTGTTCATTACTCATGCATAGAAACATCACATATTTTTTTGTTGATCTGGTACTCTGCCAGTTTGTAGAATTACTTTAGAGCTTTTCATTTTGTTGTGGATTTTTTAGAATTTTCTAAATACAGGTTCATTCTATCTGCAAACAGAGAAATTGTTCCTTGTTCTTTTCCTATTTGGATGTCATTACTTCATTCACTTGCCTACTTAGTCTGGCTTGAACTTCCTCTACAATATTGAATAACATTAGTGACAGTGGGCATCCATATCTTGACCCTGATCAGGGGGGGAAATTTCAATTTTCACCATTGAATATGATGTTAGCTGTGGGATTTTTGTTTATGAAAAATTAACATATTGAGTGAATTTCACACTATTCTTAGTATTCTAAGTATTCTTTTAATCAATAAGGATTACTGCTTTGCAAAATGAATTTTCTGCATCAATTGAAATGATGTTGTTGACTTTTTAATTTATTGTATAAATATGCAGTTACATATTAATATATTTTCTTATGTAGAAACACCATTGTCTACCTGGGATTATTCCCATTTGATCATGGTATATAATTCTTTTTTAATAATATTTTTAAAATTTATTTTAAAAAGGCATTTAGAGTACATAAGATGTTACATTAAAAATATAAGGGATTCCCACATGCCCCAATCCCCACACCTTCCACTTTTCCTCACATTAACAACTTCTTTCATTAGTGTGGTACATTCATTGCAATTAATGAACACATTTTGTAGCATTGGCACTAAGCATGGATTATAGTTTACATTGTAGTTTACACTCTCCCCCACTCAATTCTGTAGGTTATGGAAAGTTATAGAATGGCCTGTATCTGTCATTGCAATGTCACTCAAGTCAATTCCAAGTCCTGAAAATGCCCCAATATTGCACCTCCTTTTCCCTGTCCCTGACTACAGCACCTCCAGTGACCACTATCTCCACATCAATGATATAATTTCTTCCATTACTAGAATCACAATAAGTCTCTAGAAGAATACAAGTAAAGTCTACTCTAGTCCATATTTTACTCCCCAATCCTGTGGATTCTGGGATAGTGATGCCCACTCTGCTTCTAACTGAGAGAGGGCTTTGATCCCATATGGCTGATGGATGGGACTCTCTTTCTTGCAGTTGTAGACCCTCTTGACTCCTCACCTCCTTATTAGTTGTCCTGGATGGGTCTAATGAACTGGGGAGTAGGTGTAGCAACTCCACTGAGGCTCAGGGCCCAGCTGGCATTTGGATAGCCAAGAGATTAAAGACTCTTGGATGTACACCTACCAACTCCAGCACAGCTAAAGGTTCAAACAGAAGGGACAGAAGAGCCATGTGTAGAGAAGTCAAAATTATAGGTTCAAATAGAAGGGACAGAAGAGGAAAGTGAAGGGAAGTCACATCTGAGTCCAACTCTGTCACACTCGAGAGCACAAACTCCAAAGCAGGGCCCACTGGCAAGGTAATAAACTCTGGAGCTATCTGCCATGACCAGAAGACCTGGGTGTCTCCAGAGCTCTTTGAAGCCCCACTATTAGGGGTAGTATCTACCTTGGCCATCCACAAGATCCTGCTGAGCCATGCATAAGCGTCACCTCTCTGATGACAGCCCGACTCAATTTGAAGTCTCTTAGCCATATACACTCATTTGTCTTTACCTTTTCCCCCTTTTATTCAAGGTCTTTTTCCAGTTGTATTACCAGCTGGTGCTTGGGAGTAATCCTTCAGTGCCAGGGTGGCTCATCACCAGTAGTCATATCTCTTGCTTGGGGAAACATAATGCATTTATATGTTTTGAGTTTGGCTTAGAAAAGGGCCATATTTGAGCAACAGGGAGGCTCCAGAAGGCAACTCCTAGGCACTATACAACATAAGGCTAAGTTGCAAATTCAAAAGCAAAAGGCTCATAAGCATAATCATTAACATCAAGGGCCCATCACTTGACCATCTTTCTTCACCAGTCATTGCCCCCGTACTTGGGGGATTGCTGCTGTTCCACCAGAGAACATGGCAGAGCTCCCTAGGATGGTAACTCAGCAATCTTTTGGTTGTTGTGTGACTCTCCACCCACTGTGGCAATGCCCCACGAACATTTGAACATATTTATATTCCTTAAATGAATGCCCAGGTGAACCTCCTCCCATGCATCCCCCATCACTGACACCTCACCCCATTGATCCTCCCTGCCATAATTGTAACCCTTCTGTGATCCAAAATGTCTTCAAAAATGAAGCCAAGAATATTGCCAAATTCAATCAATAAGAAAATGAAACAATAATAATAGGTTCAAACACAAGAAATAAAATACATGATAATTTAAAGAATTTAAAACTAAAATAAAGTAAAAAAATTGGGGTATTTAAGAAAATGAAAAAAAATAAAAAAATAAAATAAAATTTTTTTGACTTTTTGCCTTTCTTCACTGCAATATCAGGTGTCCTGTATGTACAGTGGCATCCTCCCCCATCTCCTTCCCAGTGTCCCACCTTTTCATTTTTATGCTGTCTTCAAAGAAGTTTTAGGTCACAGTAAAGCTACATACAGAATATAGGGGACTAGGGGACTCCCATATACCCAACATCCTCCCCCTTTTACCCTTTCCCTATTAATAATCTTTTTACATGTGGATGGTACATTTGTTACAACTGTTGTATAAATATTGAAACATAGCTACCAACCATGGCCAATGGTTTACATTATGGTTTACATTTTAGACCATACACTTTTATAATTTTTTGATGAAATTTAACATGGCCTGTATGCATCTTTTCAAGATCATGCAAAACACTTCCATTTGCCCCCTAAATACCCCTTCTTCAATCTATTCTATTCCTCCCTTCTCCTCTCCTTGGGGCACACAGTGGCCACCAGGCTTCACTCCTTGAAGGACAAGATTCATACATACTTGCAACAATGCTGAGGGTTGGACACATTAATCTGTCCTCTCTTATTAGGAACTACCCATGCTATGGAGAGACAACTCTCCTCTGTTTGAGAACATATTGGGCTTCTCCAGCATGTGAGTCCAACTTCTTCCCACTCACTTTGTGGGTCTCCCCCCATTTTTACAGCACACTATGAAAAAATGATCACTCGCACATTCTCTAGAGGACTGTCTGAGGTGCGCCCTGATGCAAGTGTCACCCACCCATTCAACACCCTAAACCAGTAACCATTACTTGTCATATTGCCATAAGAGCTTTCTCAACATTGTAGTTTCAACCACACACCCACCAATTCCCAGTGTTCACCAGCTCCCTCTCCAACCCTCCCCCCAGTTCCATGGACCATCTAACCCATCCTCCCTATGCTACCCCCTGTCAAGCTTTCACCACCGAACCCAATAGTATCCCTACAACCCTGTCTTATCTCTTCACTGCACAACTACTCACTTTTACCTTATCATAGATTTTCCCCATGTGGGCATTGGCTCACAAACTTTTTCTCCCTTCCTATTTCCTGTATACCTATCTTTCAGATTTTAGCTCTCTAAGTCAGCTCAATTTGCTTAATTCATATCAGAGAGGTCCTGTAATATTTGTCCTACAATGCCTGGTTTGCTTCACTCAACATAGGTCCTCAAGATTCATTCATGTTATCCCATGTGCTAGTACTGTATTCCTTCTTACAGCTGGGTAATATTCCATTGTATGTATATACCACATTTTGTTTATCCATTCATCTGTTGATGGGCATTTGGGTTGATTTAAACTTTTGGCAATAGTGAATAATGCTACTGTGAACATTGTAGTACATATATCTGTTCGTGTCCTTGCTTTCAGTTCTTCTGGGAATATACTCAGCAGTGGAATTTGCTGGGTCATATATCAGATCTATAGTTAGTTTTTTCAAGAACTGCCAAACTGTCTTTCACAATGGCTTGACCATTCTACATTCCCACCAGTAATGGATGAGGTTTCCCATTCCTTCACATCCTCTCTAACACTTGTAGTCTTGTTTTTTTAATGGCTGCCAGTCTAATGGTTGTAAGATGGTATCTCATTGTAGTTTTGATTTGCATTTCCCTAATAGCTAGTGATGTTAAGTATCTTTTCATGTGCTTTTTACCCATTTGTATTTCTTCTTTGAAGAAGTGTCTGCTCAAATCACTTGCCCATTTTTAAATGGGTTGTCTTTCTATTTTTGAGAAATAGAATTGCTTTATACATGCTGGATATTAGGCTCCTATCCAATATATTATTACCAAATATTTTCTCCATTGGGTAGGCTGTCTTTTCACTTTCTTGACAAACTCTTTTAAGATGCAAAAGTTTTTAATTTTGAGGAGGTCCCATTTATTTATTTTTTCTTTTGCTACTCGTGCTTTGGGTGTGAAGTTTATGAAGACATCATATCTGTTATCTTTTTATGTATGTTTACCTTTTCCTCTCTATGTTTTCCAATTTCCTTAATCTCCTCCTTCACTTCATTGAGTTGATCCATGATATTTCTTTGGAATGCTTTGATTAGTTGTTTCGATGTTCTGCATCTCTTCCTGGTTTTTAATTCATTCATTGGAATGGGCCATGTCTTTCTTTTTCTTAGTATGGTTTGTAATATTTTGTTGCTGTCTGGTCATCTTTTTATCTTGCTGTATTTATTCAGTTGTAATCAACTGAGTAGAGAGTAGAGCTTCTCTCTCTACTCTAGGGTTTTATTTAGCTGCTGTTGTGTGTGTGTTAAGTTTTCTCTTTGACACTTTGTTCTTCTTATTCTATTTCATTGCTGTTTTTTATTTTCCTTTGAAGGAAAAAGATTAGGGCCAGAGAAAGTGAAAGAGGTAAGAAAAGAAATAGCATCATCATCATCATAATAGTACAAGTTAGAAGGGGGACCATATAAGACCTAGGAAAATGACTATTTAACTCATGTAAGTAGTGCAGAGTAATAAGAATAAAAAAGTGGAGGGCCTACAATGAAATGGGAAACTGAATAGAGAAAAATATACAGAGTGAAAAAAGGCCAGAATGATGAGGAGAGAGGGAAAGAGAAAAGAATGGACAAAGAAAAATTTAATAAAAGAAAACAGAATAGACAAGATAGAAATAGAAACAAAAAAATGGAGGTTTGAGCCAAGAGAGGTGGAATGAAAAATAACAGAAAGCAGAAGATATAAAGATGAAGGAAGGAAAAGAGATCATCTTGGTAGACATCATCAGTATACACAGCAAAGGGGAAATCAAGGAAGAGGAAGCACAGCAAACAATAAACAAGCCAGCAGCACTTAATTTAAAAAAAAAATGGGAGGGGGGAGAAAGAGGACAGAAAACAAGAAAATAAACAAAAACAAACAAACACACAAGAATGCAGTTAAACAAAAACTAAGGAAGAACAGCATTCCCTCTTAGGCCCCTGTGGAGCTTCTCAGGCTGCCAGTGTCATCAGTCAGTTACTCTGCAGCATTTCCTCTGCATTTTTAAAGTGGGTTTTAGTGAGCAAATGAAGTTAAATTTTTTTTCAATTAACGTTTTTTCAGGAAAAATAAAGGACCCAAGAGAAGCTGATACAACAATAATGTCTATATTTTCCCTGTCCTAAAGTATCAGCTGGATGTTTGATATCCCGGTGGATCACTACTCTAAGAGGAGCCAAGAACTGAACTAGGGACCTCCTATAATCAAGGTGAAAACTTCTCCACTGAGGTAAACTTTCTCATTGGGTCAATTATCTCTTCAGAAAGCTATCCATTCACTTTCCCTTGGTCAAGTTTGACTCTTTGCAGTTGGAAAGATCTCTGCTGATTAGGAGCATCTGTCACTGCCCCTTTTCTATTCTTATTGCTTTCTCTCCCAAGGCAGCAGGACACTACAACCTGCTCCTGCATGAGTGCATCACCCCCCTCTCTGGGTCAGGTTGAATACCCTTTTAACATTCAAATGAGACGGTGGTGACTGAATTCATTGCAGACAAATGACTCTCAACCCTCTTCCAGACCACCAGCTCCTCTCAGGGGACCCTAAATAAGCTCTTGGGAGCTTACTAAGCACTCCTACTGCCAGCCTCCCTTAGGGGAGTTGAAATTTTGATAGTTTTCAGCATGGGACTAGTCATTGCCTGACTCTTCCCTCTTCCATGCCAAGTTTCTCTCTCCCAGGGTGGTTAGGTAAATCAGGCTGCCTCAGCAGATTTTCTGCTCCCCTTTTCCTGGTGCCTCCTGAAGCCAGCAGGTATGTTTCTCAAAGCTCAAAGGGAGTCCAGGTAACCAAACTCATTGAAAGGAAACTCCTCTCCACCCTTTACCAGAACCCTCCCACTCTTATAGAATGCTCCCTCCTGCTGGGGGACTAGTGGGAGTCAGGCCTCTGGCTCACAGTGGCTTTGCCTTGAGAGTGGGGCTTAGCTGTCCCACAGTTTTCAGATCCCTGGGGGAAGAAACTCAGGGTTTTACCTTGAGGAATAAATCTCTGTCTAGTTCTCTCTAGATCAATGCCCTGAAGCCTCCTGCTCTGTGGGTTCCCAAAAAAGCTCACTCTGGCAGTATCTTGCCCTCAACTCAGCCATTTGTTGTTAGAGAGATGGGGAATGCTATTTAAACTGACACCATCTTGCTGCTCCCTCTATAATTCTGTAAAAGTTCTAGTGGATTATGTTCCCAGTATTTTGTTGAGTATTTTTGCATCTCTACTCATAATAACTATTGGTCCATAATTATATTGTGATATAATTGTCTGCCTTTCTTATTAGAGTGATTCTCACCTAAAATAATGAATTACGGTGGGTTCCCTGTGACTCAATTTTATTTTAGACATTTAAGCAAGATATGTGTTTTGGAGTGTGTAATTTAACAGTGAGTACATTTGGTCCTGTGATTTTCTTTCTTGGGTGGTTTGTGATTACTGATTTAAAAGTAACTTATGTCTTTAGTTATTTTTCTTTTTTTGTTGAGATCTACTTCTTCTGGAGTCAGTGAACATAGTTTTTGTGCTTCTACTAATTGTCCATTTAATCTAGGTTATCTAATTTGGGTGGTACAGTATTTATACTATCCTCTTATAATATTTTTTATTTTTGTGGGGTCAATGTTAATGTCCCATCTTTTATTTCTGATTTTAGCTACATGTGTATTTTTCTTTTTCTTTTTGTCAGTCTAACTAAAGTTTTGTTGATTTTTTAAAAAAGAAATAAATTTTGGTTTTGCTGATACTCTCTATTGAGTTTTTAATCTCTTTTTCATTTATCCCACCATAATCTTTGTATTTCCTACTGTTCCCTTTGGAATTGTTTTATCCTTCTATTTCTAGCATCTTAAGTTGAGGGGTTAGGTTTCATATTCCAGATCATTCTTTTTTTTGTAAGAGTTCAAAGCTATAAATTTCCTCTCACCACAGCCTTTGCTGCATATGTTTTGGTATGTTTTGTTTTTGTTCATTTGCCTGAAGATATTTCCTAATTGCCCTTGTAATTCCTTATATGACTTAATGGTTGTTTAAGAGTTTATTTTTATATTTTTGGATATTGGTGAGTTTTCTGGTTGTCTCTCAGTTATTGATTTCTAGAGAATCTCAGTGTTGTCAGAGAAGATTCATTATATGATTTCAATTGTCAAATTTATTAAGACTTGTTTTGTGACCTATTAAATGGTTTATTTTAGAGAGTGACCAATGCACCCTAGAGAAGGGTATTCTGCTCTTGTTGGATGAAGAGTTTTATGTATATCTGTTAGTTGTAGTTTGTTTCATTACCACTCAGCTCTTCCATTTCTTTAAAAATCTTCTAAGATGTTCTATGGATTAATTAGTGTGGTGTCTTGAAGTCTCTTACTATTAAAAGAACCATCTATGCCTCTTTTCAAATAGGTCATGCTTTGCTTCATTATTATGGGACTCATTCCAGTGCATGTATTATTTATAATCGCTATCTTTTCTTGTTGAATTGAATCTTTCATCTGTACATGTTGTACTCCTTTGTCCTTTTAACCAGTTTTGGATTTGTAGTATTTTATCTGGTATTCATGTAGCTTCCTCTATTGGGTTGTAATGCTCATGATATATTTTTCCATCATTTCAATGTTAATCTACTTGTGTCTTTGCATGTAAATAAGTCCCATGTAAAGAACACATGTTAAGTTCATGATTTTTAGCCATTGTGCGAATATTTTCATTTTGAGGGAAAGTTTAGTACATTAACATTTAAAGTAGATAGTGATACTGCAGGGCTTTCTTCTGACATTTTTGCTATTGGGCTTTGTAAGTATTATACTTTTTCTTTCCCCTCAACTCTTTCATTAATGTCATTAATGTCGATTTCATATATAGTGCACAGTTTGAATCAATTTTATTTTCCTTCTGTAATTTTTTCCTGATTTTTTGAGACTACCATGCAGCCTAAATACAGCAACCTGAATCTGTAACAGCCTTGTTTCTTTGATATCACCTTAACTTCAATAACATACACAAACATTGTTTCTTTACTCCTCTATCCCCCCTCTGTTGTATTCTATTTGTTTTGTAGTACTAGAAAAACCTAGTATTGCTTAAATATCAAGGTATTGTACTGTACCTTATAATTTAGAAAAACTTAATGCATCTCTTGTTTACATGTTAGGAGGCACACAGACCCACAGATTTAATGTTAATAAGATTTCACTCCACCAAAAATGTATAACTATGCACTCCCTCACTCCATATGTGGACATTCACATCCATATCTTCACCTCCAATTCTTATTTCCCCAAGATTATCTCACCCCAGTGACAATGAATGTTTTAAGATTAACTGAGAAAGCAAAAACTAATTTATCCAGGCCATTCTTAGAAATCTAACCCTAATAATTAACTTCCTTTGTATTAACTGGTATAAAATCTGTGAGAAAAACCCTAATGGGGAGGCTGTTTAGAGATTGTGTGTCTCCATTCTCCTACCAGCAAATAAAGCCTCTTTTCCTTCCTCACCTATTTCAGTATGTGTGTCTATTCTATTGTGCCAAGTGAATGAACCCAGCTGAGGACTGTTCAAGGCCCTCTTCAGTTTCACATTACATCCTTATACATTATATGTTCTAAAGCATTTATTTGTCATTACTTTTTAAGCATTTACTTTTTAGTATCTGTCCTAATAAAAACTGTTACATACAAAAATACAATACAATAATACTGGGGTTTATAACTATTCTTGTTGTTACATTTACATGAAAACTTAATTCCTTTCTACAGCCTCAAACCCTGTGTTGTGTCCTTTCTTTTTAGTCTGAAGAACTTCCTTAAGCATTGCTTACAAAGCAGATCTAGTGTGACAATTTCCCTCAGCTTTTGTTTAACTTGGAAAGTCTTATTTAATTATTTTTTTAAAAGAAACACTAGATTACATAAATATTACATAAAAAATATAAGGGTTTCCCAAATGCCCCCCTCCCTCCCCCTCCCACACTTTTCCACATTAACAATATCCTTCACTAATGTGGCACACTGTTACAATTGATGAACACATATTGAAACAATTCCACTAACTGTGGATTATGGTTTACATTGTAATTTACACCCTGTCCCATGCAATTTGTAAGTTTTGACAAAATATATAATGGCCCTTACCCATCATTGCAATATCATGCAGGATAATTCCAATGTCCTGAAAATGCCCCCATATTACACCTATTTTTCCCTCTCCCTCCCCTCAAAACCTACTGTGTTCACTGCTTCTACACCAATATATCAAGTCCTCAATATTATTACAAGTAAGTATAAATCTTATTGTTCAAAAAGTGAAACTTAGTGGTTATCATAGGTCCCAAGAGGAGGGGGAGGGAAGAATAGAATAGATGAAACATAGGGCATTTTTAGGGCATTAGAATTGTTCTGTATGATCTCTCAATAATGGATACAAGCCATTTTAAATTTCATCAAAATTTATAAAAGTGTATGGTCCAAAATGTAAATCATAATGTAAGCCATTGACCATGGTCAGTAGTATGCTTCAATATTTGTATATCAATTTTAACAAATGTACCATCCATATGTAAAATGTTTTTAATAAGGGAGAAGGGAAAAGGAGGAAGACATTGGATATATGGGAATCCCCTATAATCTCTAAGTGACTTTTCTGTAACTTAAAGCCTCTTTGAAGATAAAATGAAAAAAAAAAAAGAGACACTGGGGAATATATGAAAGAAATTGTCACTATACATACAAGACAACAAATCTTCCAGGAATGAAAGACATATTGTCTAAAACAGTTTTTTTATTATTTAAAACTGTTTTTTTAATTTTTAATTTTTTGTATTTTATGTTATTTTTTAAACTATCATTATCATTTCATTTTCTTATATTTATTTGGGTTTTTTTTTGGCTTCATCTTTGGAGAGGTTTTGGATCACAGAAGCGTCACAACTGTGGCAGGGGAGGAACAATGGTGTCAGGTGTCAGTTAAGGGGGTATGCATGGGAGGGAGATCATCTGGGGCATGTCTGTAAGGAATATGAAAGTGTTCACATGTTCATTGGGTATTGTCATTGTGGGTGGAGATCCATACTATAACCAAAAGAATATTGAATTCCCATACTGGGGAGTTCTGCTAAATTCTCAAATGGGACAGCAAGAATCCTGAGTACAGGAGTGGTGCCTGGTGAAGGAAGACAGACCATTGCACCAGGCCCTTGATATTGATGATTGTACTTATGAACCTTTTCTTTTGTAAATGAAACTTAGCCTAGTATTATAAGTTGCCTAAGAGTTACCTCCTGACTGTCTCCTTTTTGTTCAAATGTGGCCTCTCTCTAAGCCAAATTCAGCATATAAATGCACTACCTTCCCCCCAGCATGAGACATGACTTGCAGAGATGAGCTTCCCTGGCACCTAGGAATTATTACCAAGTGCCAACTAGCAATGCACCTGGAAAAAGACCTTGACCATAAGGGGGAAATGGTAAATACAAGTGAGTTCTTATAGCTAAGAGATTTCAAAGTGAGTCAGGAGGTCATTCCAGAGGTTATGCTTTTGCATGTCTCAGCAAGATGTCATTGACTGCCACAGAAATATTGCCTCAAACAGAGGGGCTCTTGAGGGCTCTAGAGACATCCAGACACTATAGGTGGGGAAGACAGCTCTGGAGTTTGGCACCCTGTCAGTGGGCCTTGCTTTGGAATGTATGCTTCCCAGTGTGACAGAGTTGGACTAATTTGTGGTTTCCCTACCTATGGCTCTTCTGCACCATCTATTTGAGACTACATATAGTACTACACGTGATAGATGTATGTCCCAAAGACTTAAATCTGTAGTCAGCCCATGTGCCAGTTGTGCCTGGAATCTCAGCAGAGTTGCAACACATACTCTCCAGTTCATTGGACTCACCCAGGACAACTAACAAGGTGATGATGGATAACGCCCATCCTAAGAAACAGAGAGAGTCTGCAACTGCAAGAAAGAGAGTTCCATCCCTTTGCCCCATGGGATTTAAGCCCCTTCTCAATTAGAGGCAGAGTGGGCATCACCATCCCCAAATCCTCAAGATTGGGGAATGAACAATGGACTAAAGTATACTTACTATTATTCTACTATAGACTTATTGTTATTCTATTAATAGCAATAGAAGAACTTTCATCTTGGAAAGTCTTAGTGTCTTCCTCTTATTTATGACAATCTTGCCAGATATAATATTCTTGATTGAAATTGTTTCTTTCAGCAATAAAATATTTCTTCTCATTGCCTTATCACCTCCATGGTCTCTGATGAGTAATATGCACTGAAAAGTCAGACAATAGTAAAATATGACAACAGAAACTCAAGAGATAAAATGGATAATAGTAACACTGAATGTTAAAAGATGGACCTCCCCAATTAAAACACATAGACTGATAGAATGGGGGGAAATCTACTTAATTATTTAGGGACAGATTTTTTATAATATGTCACATTTCTCTTGGAGATTTCAAAACTGTCCTTTTTTCTTATATTCTACAGTTTGACTGTATTGTATCTGTGCATATTTCTCTTCAAATTTATCTTATTTTAGTGGTCATTGGGCTTTGTGAATGTGTATTCATGTCTTTCACTAAGTCTGAGAAGTTTTCTGCAATTATTTCTTTGAATATTTCTCTTCACTCTTTTTTTCTTCTTCTAGGGCCCCCATTATGTCTATATTGGTCTTATTGAAGGTGTTTTATAGATCTGTTTGACTCTTTTCACTTGTTTCATCTTTTTTCTTCCTCTTTTTCAGCTTAAATCATTTAAATTGTCTTACCTTCAAGTTCAATGTTTCTTTCTTCATAAATCCAAAATCTGGTGATCTTCTTTGATGATTTCTAAAGTTTTATCTTGTTCTTTGGATGGAGCAAAATTTGTTATGTATTTGTATTGAAAACCTTTGTTGCACACTGTATATTTTAATGTTTTAATGTTTTAACTATGTGATTTAATCCTTGAGCTGTTTGTTTCTCAAGTTTGTATCTAGCTCTTGGTATTACACATATATCCTAAATTGTCAAGTGCTAACAAAACATACAAGCCAATGCCTAAATCATCTTTCACTGGCATTGAAAATTGTCTCTAATTTGGCTGGTGCTCTTCTTCAAAGTTTAGCTCTCTTATTAAGGAAATCAATCTGAAGCTAAGTTGTGGATCTCTCCTTTTTGAACATCTGTCTTATACTAGGCTTCCTGTCCTGGCCTTAGAAAGCCTCTTGCTTATTGGAATTGGAATCCTCCTCTATCCCTAAGAAATAGACTCATCATCCCCTACAGGGTGCTCCATTGTTCATCATCAAGCCAGGAATCCTTTGCTCCAGTTGCTTTGTGGATGGTTTTTTACACTTCTCTTACTGTCTGCAAGCTGTTTTTGCTTGCAGGGCAAGGTCTGCGGGAATGAGAAAGAGAGATGAATGTCCTGGGTCAGGCTTTCAGGATGTCACTGTATTGACATCTGAATTGGAATCATTGCACTTATTGGAAGTGACATGCACCTCAAGATGCACATTAAGATTACTCTACTCAATCTTTTCTTATTTTTGTTTATTTTTAAAAGTTTTAGGTGACATAAAAGTTACAT
>JAQZBX010061487.1:0-17196 GCA_029593785.1 Cabassous unicinctus
TATTAGGGCAATGTTGGCATCATAGAATGAGTTAGGCAATATTCCTTCCACTTCTATTTTTTGGAAGAGCTTAAGCAGAATTGGTGTTAGCTCTTTCTGGAATTTTTGGTAGAATTCATCTGTGAAGCCATCTGGTCCTGGACTCTTCTTAGTTGGGAGTTTTTTTAATGACTGAGTCTATCTCTTTACTTGTAATTGGATTGTTGAGTTAATCAATTTCTTCTTCATCAATGCAGGCTGTTTGTAAGTTTCTAGAAACTTGTCCATTTCCGCTAAAATATCATTCTTGTTGGCATATAATCTTTCAAAGCATCCTTTGATGATACTCTTCATTTCTGTGGGGTCAGTAATGATATCCCCTTGCTCATTCTTTATTTTGTGTATTTGCATCTGTTCTCTCTTTTTCTTTGTTAGTCTGGCTAAGGGTTTGTCAATTTTATTGATCTTCTCAAAGAACCAGCTTTTGGTTTTGTTTATTTTTTCTAGTGCTTTCTTATTCTCTATTTCATTTAGTTCTGCTCTAATATCTGTTATTTCCTTCCTTCTACTTCTTTTAGGTTTAGTTTGTTGTTGTTTTTCCAATTCCTCTAAGCGTACACTTAGGTCTTCAATTTTAGCTCTTTCTTTTTTTTTAATATATATATTTATGGCTATGAACTTCCCTGTCAGGACAGCTTTCACTGCATCACATAGGTTTTGATATGTTGTTGTCATTTTCATTAGTTTCAAAGTAGTTACTGATTTCTTTTCAGACTTCCTCCTTGACCCACTGTTTGTTTAAAAGTGTGTTGTTTAACTTCCATATCTTTGTGCATAATCTGGTTCTCTGGCCCTTAGTGATTTTCAATTTCATTCCATTGTGGTTGAAGACATTACTTTGTATAATGTCAATCTTTCTGAATTCATTGAGAGTCGTTGTGTGGTCCAGCATGTGGTGTATCTTGGAGTATGATCCATGTGCACTCGAGAAGAATGTAAATCCTCTTGTATTTGGGTGTAATGTTCTGTATACATCTATTAGATCCATGTCCTCTAATGTATTATCCCTTTTAAGTACCAGCTATTTATTGACAATTGCTAAGTGCTGTAGGCTAGCAGAATTGTATGCTAAGTAAATTACCAGGTATAACATAAGCACTTCATATATTCTGTCTCGTGTAACTTTAACAATATGATAAGGTAGTTATCAATTTCAAATTGGACATATCCAGATTTTAGTATCATCAATTCAAACAGGTCTTTTGCTTCAGGCATTAAATATCTTGAGACTTGAAAATAATCCTGTGTGGAGGTAAATGTAGAGGACAGTTTGTCCTCCTATTCTCCTAAATGCTTTCCCATTGTTATTCCCATATCTTGAAGCCCACAGTTCCCTAAGGCTTTAGCCATGTTCGGTTCATTTTGTTATAGCAACAGAAGCATTTAGTGAGTTCTAAACAAAGACATAAGGGGCAAGAGCCATCCAGCATTAGGCACTTCCTGCACGGTGGTGCTCCTGAGCAGGTTAGTGCCGCATTTTGAGACTGTTTACAACTGGGGGTCATGTTCCTTAATACTTCTGCAACTTTCAAATGTGGATCACCTTTCCTCCAGTTTCCAATAATAGTTTCATCATTTATTTCTAAGGCATCACAAAATGTCTCTTTAGTGTCCATACTCTTACCAATAGTCTCTTCAAAGCAATCTAGACCTTTTCCATCAAGCATCTCACAATACCTCCAAAAAATACCACTTACTCATTTATAACACCATCCCACCTTTTTGGTATTTGCAAAAGCACAATTCCAGTCTCCGGGTATCATATTCTATATTAGTCAGCTAAAGGGGTGCTGATGCAAAGTACCAGAAGTATGTTGGCTTTTATGAAGTGTATTTATTTGGGGTAGAATCTTACAGTCACAAGGCCATAAAGCATATGTTATTTCCTTCATCAAAGTCTGTTGTCATGTGTTGTAGCAAGATGGCTGCCAGTCTCTTCATGGGTTCATCCTTCCTGTTCCTCCTTAGGCTCTGTGGTCCCAGCTTCTTCCATCCTTAGCTATAGGAGAGCACAAGGCTTGGCTCTCTTGCAGGGGCTCATTTCTTTCTGGGCCTTGTTTCTCTGCTCTCTCCACAAAGTCAGCCATAGACTATCAGGCTCTCTCTCTTCCCAGGACCTCTACCATGTCTGTGGAATCATCTCTATTGCCTCTCTATTCTTCTCCTGTGTATTTACTTCCTGGGACTCCAGTTTCAAACACTCCATCTCTGTCCTCTGCTGTGTAATTTTCTCTATGAGTCCCCACCTACCAAGGTGTTGGAGACTCAATATCCTATTGTCGTGCCCTAGTCAAAGTCTTTATCATTATTTAATTGAGTAAAACTGAAGTGTCTGAATTTAATAGAATCTAATAAGCCCAGAGGAATAGACCTTTTTACAAACATAATATAGTATCTATTTTTTGAAATTGTTGAACAATGCCAAACTGCTACAAATATTTTATTTTTTTAAATGTACTTAGATTACATAAATGTTACAAAAAAAAATATTGTGGATTCCCATATTCCCTATTCCCAACCTATCCCACACTCTCCCACAATAACAACATCCTTCATTAGTGAGATACATTTGTTACAATTGATGAACACATATAGGATCATTGCCACTAAGTGCTGATTATAGTTTACATTACACTTTACACTGTCGCATACAATTTTGTATATTATGGCAAGATATCTAATAGCTTGTATCTGTCATTGCAACATCTTTCCAGACAATTCCAATGTCCTGAAAATGCCTCCATATTACACCTGTTTTCCATCTCCCTCCCCTTAGTACCTCTGGTGGCCACTGCCTCCACATCAATGATAAAATTCTACCATTACTAGAGTAAAAAAAAAGGCAATAGTAGAATAACAGTAAGTCTATGCTAGTCCATCTTTCATTCCCTACTCTTGAGGAATTCTGGTAGGTGATGCCTATTCTGCCTCTAATTGAGAGAGGCCTTAGATACCATGGGACAGATGGATGAAACCATCTTGCTTGCTGTTGAATATTCTCTTTGTTCCTTGTGATTGTTGTTCAGCATCATCTCCTTATTTGTCACACTGGGTGCATCCATTGAGCTAGAGAATAGGTGTTGCAACTCTGTTGAGATTCAGGGCCCAACTGGCAATGGATAGCCCAAAGATTTAAGTCTCTTGGGCCTACACCTATCTCCTCTAGTACTAGCTATAGGTTCTTATAGAAGGAGCAGAAGAGCCATGTGTAGGGAAAACACAAATGAGAGTAACTCTTTCACACTGGGGAGCATAAATTCCAAAATAGGACCCACTGGCATGTGCCAAGTTCCTCAGCTATCTGCCCTGCCTATAGTATCCGGATATCTCCAGAGCCCTCAGGAGACCTGCTCTTTGAGGCGATATTTACTATTACAGTCAATAAGATCCTGTTGAGACATGCATAAGTGTAACCTCTGAAATGACCTGATTGCACACAATTTTTGAAGATAATCAGAGTAATGAATAGTTTGGATAATTTACTTGGCTGAGGCAAATGGCATGGTGGTATATAAATTATATGAAAATTCCCCATATTTTTAATGTAACATTTATGTACTCTAAAGCTTCTTTAAAAATAAAAAAAATTATGAAAAAAAATAAAATAAAATAAAGAAAATAATAAAATTTATGCAAAGTGTGGCATGTATGGAAGCCAAATAAAATATGAAACCACACAAAACACAAGCACAATTATTGCTTTGATTTCAACTATTTTCTTTATTTTATTTTCCCAATCATGGAATATTATTTGATTGTGTTATAATCAATAAACCTTATAATTGTGCTTTCTGTTTTGCTCATCATGTGTATGTGTTTGTTTCTGCCTATAAAATCTGTAACTATCTAGTTGCTATATCTATTTTTTGATGATAGGCATGTTATCTCTTAAGTTTGATTTTGTTTAAGTACTATTTTCTTTTTTATCCTGTGCTTATCTTCCTAAATTGAGCTTACAAAGGCTATTATGATTAATATAGTTGTACAAAAGATGTATTTTTTATTTAAATCATTGTTAATGGATTTGTTTGGATTTTCAAACTAGAAACCTGGAAAATTGCATAGGGATAAATTTCCTTAAGCTTCTAAAGAAAGTAAATCCAACCTTGTCAACTGAATGTCCCCATTTTTTAGGTGTACAATTTATTGGTTTTTATTGTATTCACAAAGTTGTTCAGCCATAATCACAATCAATTTTAGAACATTTTCATTCACTACAAAAAGAAATCCCTTAGCCGTCATCCCTAGTCCTCCCATTTCCCCTGCCTTAAAAAACACTCTTTTACATTCTTTCTCTGTAGATTTGTCTACTGTAAACATTTCATGTAAATGGAATCATACAATAGTTGACCTTTTAAGACTTCTTGAATTTAGCATAATGTTCACAAGTTCCTTCCATGTTTTAGCATGTATTAGAACTTTATTTCTTTTTACGGTCAAATAATGTTCCATTATATGGTTATACCACATTTGTCTATCTGTTCATCAGTTGATGGACATGCAGTTTGTTTCCACTTTTTGGCTATTATGAATGATGCTGCTTTGAACTTCCATGTACAAATTTTTGGGTGGACATATGTATTTCTCTTGAGTATATACCCAGGAGTAGAATTGCTGGGTCAATGTTAACTATATGTTTAACTTTTTGAGGAAATGCTAGAATTTTTTCCAAAGCATCTGCACCATTTTATACTTCTGCCAGCAGTGTATGGGAGCTCCAATTTCTCCACATCTTTGTCAGCATTTGTTATTACATGTCTTTTTTATTATAGCCATCATAGCATGTCTCCATTTAATAAACACTTTTCATTTTTATTTATTTTAATTACACATAATGCCAAACTTAGAAGACAGCTGCAAAAATGATAGAAAACACATAGAAACATATGTATTTATATATCATTTTACAAATATTGGTATGTATTGTGAAAAAATTTGATTTTTACCAACAATAAAAAAAAAAAGAAAAAAAAAAGAAAACACATAGAAAGACCTCCGATATACCCCTCACACAGAATCCCTGATGCATTTGCTGTGTCCATGCTAAGGATTTTGTCATTCCATTTTTAACACTCAGAAATGCAATGTGTAGGGAATATAATCCATTCAAACATATGACATCAAGAGACTCTATATAATAAACATGCAGTAATATAAGCCATTCATTCATTCATTCATTCATTGAACAAATAATTTTTGTTTTAGTTTGCTAAAAGATGCTCAAGCAAATATACCAGAAATTGTTTGGCTTTTACAAGGGGAATTTATTAGATTAAAAAGTGCAGTTCTGAGGCTATGAAACTGTACAAATCAAGGCATCACCAGGAGATCCTTTACCCTGAGCTACAGCTGTGGGTGATCAGGCACAAGGCAGCACACAATGGCAGAGTTTCCTCATCTTTGCTCTCTCCTCCTGGGCCTTGTTGATTTCAGTTTCAAGCTAAAGCAGATTCCTCTCAGGTTCTGGCTCTCTGTACCTTCACTCTCACCTTCTGAGTTCTCTCTGTCTCTGTGACTTTCTGTCTGTGCCTTCCTCTTTTTATTTCTCCATTCATAAAGGACTACAGTAAGATGCTTATAATCTACCCTGGTCCTACAATCTAATGAAAGGCCCTGCCCTGAAATAATGTAATCAAAATTTTGCACCAACAATAGGTTTGTATGCATAGGAATGGATTAAATGTAAAACCAGATATTCTAGGCTCCACAAAAGCTTCAAACTGCCACAGAAAAATAGTTCAGGCACTGGTATAAAGAAAGATAAAATGTGACAGAATTCACTGCTTTCAGGAAGTCTACATTTCAGTGTGAAAAACAGACAAAAATAAAATGAACAAATATATTTTATGATATATCTAAAAGTAATAATTACCATGAAGAAAATTTAAGTAGGAAATTAAGATAAGGAAAGTCAGGAAATTTTAAAATTTTATATAAACTTCTTATGGAAGTAGAAATTCAAAAGGAGACATTTGGACAAAGACTGGATGGAGATAAGAAAGTGAGTGAACTGGATATATGGGATGAATGTTTTGGAAAAATGGAGAAGCAACTGAGGATATGCCCAAGAAGGAACATATGCTGCTTAATCAAAGGAGTAAATTGTCAAGTAGTAGGAAGTGAGAAGAATTAGTAGGGCAAGAACTTACTGTGTGAGAGATCATTGTGCAGATTTTGGCATCAATCTAAGTTAATGGCACAATCATTGCTTGCTTGCTTTTTAATATACTTTTTATTTTTTAAAGAAACTTAGATTGCATAATGATTACATAAAAATTATAGGGATTTTCCATATGCCCTGAACCCTAGCCCTCCATGAGTGTCGTACGTTTGCCACAATTGATGAACACATCTTGGAGTTTTGCCAATGTGTGTGGATTATAGTTTACATTGTAATTTACACTGTCTTCTGCACATTTTTGTAAGTTATTGCAAGATATACAATGGCCTGTATCTGTCATTGCAATGTCAATCAGAACAATTCCCAAGTCGCAAAAAGGTCCCCAAATTACACCTATTTTTCCCATCCTTCCCATCAGAATCTCCAGTGGCTACTGCCTCCACATCACTGATAAGAGTTCTTCACTTGCTAGGATCAAAGTAAGTCTATAGTAGAATAACAGTGTTTACTCTAGTCCATCATTCATTCTCCAATTATCAGTATTCTGGGATGGAGATGTTCACTCCACCTCTAATTGAGAGGCACTTTAGTTCACATGGGGCAGATGGGTGGGACTATATTGCTTGCAGTTGCAGACTGTTCCTTGAGTTGGTCATTGTCAATAATCTCCTTGTTAGTTGTCCTGGGTGAGTCCAAAGGACTGGAGAGTAAGTGTTGCAACTCCATTGAGATTCAGGGCCCAGCTGGTACATGGGCAGCCCAAAAATTAAAGTTTATTGGACATACCCTTATCAACTCTAGTACTAATTCTAGTTTCAAAAAGAAGGGGCAGAAAAGCCAAGTGTAGGTAAACCACCACTGAGTCCAACTCTGTCATACTGGGGAGCATAAACTCCAATGTAGTGCCCAGTGGCAGGGTGGAAAATTCCTGAGCAGTCTGCCCTGCATATAGTGTCTGGAAGTCTCCAGAGCCCTCAGAACCCCACAATTTGAGGGAATATTTACTTTGGAAGTCACTTGGAGCATACCTATAAGGCCTATGAATGTGTACAAGTGTTGTTGAGGCATTATCACAATGGGTGGAGATTCTCACAATAACTAAAGGAATATGGAATTCCCATCCTGAGGGTCTCTGTTGCATTCTCTAATTGGACAATAAGAATCCTCTTAGCACACAGGAAGTGACTAGTGAAAGAGGATGGACCATTGATGTGCCCTTGATAGTGATAACTGTACTTATGAACCTTTACTTTTGAAATTGAAAAAGCCTATTATTAAAGAGTGCCTTAGAGTTACCACCTGAGTGCCTCCTTGTTGCTCAAATGTGGCCTCTCTTTAAGCCAAACTCAGCATATAAATGCCTTACATTCCTCCCAGCTTGGGGCAGGACTTTCCGGGGATGAGCCTCCCTGGCACTGAGGGATTACTACTGAGCACCAACTAGTACTATAACTGGAAAACGACCATTGCTTGGTTTTAAGTAGAGAATTGAAATGGGCAGTTAGGAGGCCGCTGCAGAAGTACATTTGTGCTAAGAAACTGCTTTGCACCTGGGATATAATGGTAGAGGGGCAAAAGCAGGAGTGAAAGAGGGATATTTGAAGTTTGTGAACAGAGGGTAATTTTAGGGAATTACAAGAGTTCAAAATTACATTAAAAGTTTGCATTAAGTAAATGGAAATATGAAAATGTCATTAATCCAGTGGGGAAGCAGAGGTGGAACAATTCTGCTGTCCAGTTCCTTTGTTAACACCTTGACCTGGACAAAGTCAATCATTATGCTGTCTTGTATCATCATTGGGTGGAAGGTCTTATTACTGGAATTAGAAAATAACTTCACTTTTGTGTCTGGTATTTTCCTCAAACATTAATGAGTTTCAACCATACTTTTGCCTGTATCAATAAAGACATCACATATTGCTGATTAACATTTCAATGTAGGGGCATACTGCAATTTTTTCCATTTTCAAATTGTACATTTTTTGCTATTATAAATAAAATGCCATAAATATTTCTCTATAGATCTATTTTTTGAGCGTATAAACTAAATTTTCACAGATATGTACCTAGAAGGGAATTAGCTGGTCCCATTGATGATTCATATGTTCAAATTTATTAATAACAAACAGTTTTCCAAAGTACTTTGAATATTTTATATTCCAGTTAGCAGCTCATGTGAGCATTTTAAGGTGTATTTGTTGATGATAAATAAAGCAGTGAATTTCTAAAACAACTGGTGCTAAATTTAAAGTTAGATATTAGCCATCATGCAAATAAACTGCTTTTGATATTCCATCTATGCATGAACAATGATATTGGAAGGGATAATATATTATGGGTGAAATATCTTAGAGTTTCATAGACAACTTCTTTGTATTCATAAACAATAATTTAATAACAATCTTGTAATATCCTTTAGACCAGGGGTTCTTAACAAGGGTCTGTGATCTTAAATTAAACATTATTCTTGTGGGCACATGTTTGAGTGGATGTGATGTATTTATTAAATAACACACAGTATAGTGAGTAGTTAGTAATGAGGAAGTGGTTTTCACCTGACTGGCAAAGGGGTCCATGGAACAGAAACGTTTAAGAACCCCTGATTTAGTTATACCCATTCTTGGTTCAAGACACAATATATTTATTTACTTATTTTTATTTATTTATGTTTATTTTAACAAACCATTTTATTGAAACATATTAATAAATTGTAAAATTCATCCAAATTATACAATCAATAATAATCACATAGCTGTGTACATTAATCACTTCAAGCATTCTTGGAGCATTTTCATTATTTCAATAATAATATAATAAACAAAAAGCAGAAAAACAAGAAAATTCTTCGGCTTTCAATCTTTCTCTGTTTCCCTGCAGTACATAGCTGCTATTTCTGGCTATTCTTGCACAATTGTTTATTTATTTATTAAGCAGTTTTATTGAGATATATTCACATACCATATGATCTATCTAAAGTGTATAATTAATGGCTTTTAGTACAATTAAAATGTTGTGCATTAATCATCACAAAAATTTTTTGAACTATTTCTTTTTATAATATATTTTTAAATGTTTTAAAAGATACTTAGATTATATAAATGTTACATAAAAATTATAGGTATTCCCATATGCCCCACCCCCCCCACCTCCCACACCCTCCCACATAAACAACATCCTTCATTAGTGTGGCACATTCATTACAATTGATAAATGCATTCTGGAGCATTGCCACTGATCATGGACCATAGTTTACATTGACATCTCCACTCTCTCCTATGGAGTTCTGCATACTATGGGATGATATAAAATAGCCTATATCTTTCATTGCAATGTCATTCAGGATTATCCCAAAGTCCCAAGAAAGTCCTGGTATTACGATTACTTTTCCTTCTCCTTTCCCCGAGAAACTCCAGTGGCCACTGCCTCTACATCAATGTTGTAATTTCTTTCATTGCTAGAATCACAATATGTCTATAGTAGAATGCCATTAAGTCCATTTTAGTCCGTAGTTCATTCCCCAATCATGATGATTCTGGGTTGGTGATGTCAACTCCACCTCTAAATGAGAAGGAGCTTTGATCCCATACAGCTGATGCATGAAATTTTCTTGCTTGCATTTGTAGGCTTTCTTGCTTCCATGGTATGGTGGTTGTCAATCCTCACCCTATTTGTTAGTTGTCCTGCATGAATCCAATTAAGTGGAGAGTAATTGTTGTAACTCTGCTGAGGCTCTGTGCCCACCTGGCACATTGACTGCCCAAAGATTCCAGTACCTTGGATATACACCTACAAACTCCAGCACCAAGTAGTGGCTTAAATAGAAGGGACAGATGAGCCATGTGTAGGGAAGCCATAATTAAGTCCAACTCTGTCACTCTCAGGAGCACAGACTCCAAAGTAAGGCTCACTGTCAAGGCACCAAACTCTAGAGCTATCTGCCCTGACCACATGGCCTGGATGTCTCCAGAGCCCTCAGGAGCCACACTATTGGGGTAGTATTGAATTTGGCAGTTTATGAGATTCAGCTCTGATGTATATAAGTATTACCCCAGGGATGACCCCCTGATTCACTTTGAGGTCTCTTAGGCATATAAAGTCATTTGTCTTTACCTTTTCCCCCTTTTATTCAACGTCTTTTCCTAGTTGCATTGTTGGTTGGTTCTTGGTAGTAATCCTTCACTGCCAGGAAGGCTCATCCCCGGGAGTCAGGTCCCATGCTGGGGGAAGGCAATGCATCTATATGCTGAGTTTGGCTTAGAGAGATGCCACACCTGAGCACCAAGGAGGCTATCAGGAGGCAAATCTCAGGCACCCCACAACACTAGGTTAAGTTTCAATTTCAAGAGCAAAGGGTCATAAACATAGTCACCAATCTCAAGGGCCCATAAATGGATCATCATTCTTCACCAGTGATTGGCCCTGCATTTGGGGGACTGTTGCTGCTCCATTAGAGAATGTTACAGAGCTCTCCAGGATGGGAATTCAATATTCTCTCTGTTATTGTGTGAGACTCCACCCACTGTGACAATGCCCCATGAACATTTGGACATATTTATATACCTTATATGTATGCCCAGGGGAACTTCTTCCCATGTATCCTCCATCACTGACACCATACAACAATGATCCTCCCTGGCCCCAGTTGTAACCCTTCTGTGATCCAAAACTTCTTCAAAAATGAAGCCAGTAAAATAGCCAAATACAATAAATAGGAAAATGAAATAATAATCGTACGTTTAAATATTAGAAATAAAATACATAAATTTTTTTAAAAAAACTAAAAATAAAATTAAAAGACTGAGATATTAAAAAATAATGAAAAATTATTTAAAAATGACTGTAATATCTGGTGTCCTGTATGTACAGTGATATTTTCTTTCACTTATTCCCCAGTGTCTTCCTTTTTTTTCATTTTGTTTTCAAAGAAGTTTCAGGTCACAGCAAAGTCACACACAGATTACACGGGATTCCCATATACTCAACATCCTCCCCCTTTCCCCTTTATCATATTAATACCTTTTTATATGTGGATGGTACCTTTTCTTACAACTGATATACAAATAATGAAACATGGCTACTAATCATGGTCAATGGTTTACATTATGGTTCACAGTTTAGACCATACACTTTTATAAATTTTGATGATATTTAACATAGCCTGTGTCCATCATTGCAAGATCATGTAGAACACTTCCATTGCCCAATAAATTCCCCTCTTCCATCTATTCTATTCCTGGAGCAGACTTCTAGGGAGGTGTGAGTTGTCATTTTATCATAATGAATTGTATCAGCGGATGGAGACCCACATAATGAATGGGAAGGAGTTGGACTCCCATCCTCGGGAGGACCAGTTTGTTCACAGAGGGGCAGGAGTCTCTCAAGAGCATGGGCAGTTCCTAATAGGAGAAGACAAACCAATGTGTCAAGACCTCAACTTTATCATTGTAAGTAACTATGAATCATGTCATCCAAGGAGTGAAGCCAGGGGTCACAGTGGGCCCCAAGGGGAGGGAGAGGGAGGAAGAGAATGCATTTATTAGTGCATGAATGTCTTACTTAAGTTATTATTTTGCTTCTAATGTGTACATTGAAGCAAACCAAGAACTAAATCAGTAAAATTCTCTTTTCAGGGCTCCTCCATGTCCTATCCCTTTGTTTCCTCCATTATAATAACACCAACTATATATTCAATGGAAATTATAGAATATACGATTTTAGTTGTTATGGATTTTATAAAAGGAATCACATGTTGTAGGTAATCTTTTTTATAAATATATTTTTATTTATTCTTAAAAGATACTTAGATTACATATAGGGTTACATAAAAAAATATAAAGGATTCCCATATGCCCCACTCCCCACACCTCCCATATTTCCCCACATTAACAATTTCTTTCATTAGTGTGGTACATTCATTCCAACTGATGAACACATTTTGAAGCATTCCTGCTAAACATGGACTATAGTTTACATTGTAGTTTAGAGTCTCACCCACTCAATTCTATAGGCTATGGCAGGATATATAATGGCCTGTATCTGTCACTGCAATGTCATCCAGGTCAATTCCATATCCTGAAAATGTCCCCATATTACCTTTTTTCCCTCTTCCTGACTTCAGCACCTACAGTGGCCACTGACTCCACATCAATGATATAATTTCTTCCATTGCTAGAATCACAATAAATCTATAGTAGAATAACAGTAAGTCTACTCCAGTCCATAATTTAATTCCCAATCCTGAGGATTCTGAGATGGTGATGCCCAATCTAACTCTAATTGAGAAGGGACTTCTGTCCCATATGACTGGTGGATGGGACTCTCTTGCTTGCAATTGTAGACATTCTTGGTTCCTTGGTGTGGTAGTTGTCCATCCTCACCTCTTTGTTACTTGTCCTGGGTAATTCCAATGAACTGGAAAGTAGGTGTTGCAACTCTGCTGAGGCTCAGGGCCCAGCTGGCACATGGACAGACCAGAGACTCAAGTCTTTTGGACATACACCTACCAAATCCAGCACCAACTATAGGTTCAAATATAAGGGACAGAAGATGCATGTGTAGAAAATTCACATCTGAGTCGAAATCTGTCACCCTCAGGATCATAATCTCCAAAGAAGGGCCCACTGTCAAGGCACCAAAGTCTGTAGCTATCTGCCATGACCATAGGACCTGGGTGGCTCTGGAGCACTCAGGAGACCCACTGTTTGGGATAGTGTCTACTTTGGCTATCTATGAGATCCTGCTGAGACATGCATAAGCCTTACCTCTCTGATGACATCCTGGCTCACTTTGAAGTCTCTTGGCCATACGAGCTCATTTGTCTTTACCTTTTTCCCCTTTTATTCAAGGTCTTTTTCCAGTTGTATCACCAGCCAGTGCTTGGTAGTAATCCTTTGGTGCCAGGGAGGCTCATCCCCAGAAGCCAAGTCCCTCTCTGGGGGAAAGGTAATGTATTGATACACTGAATTTTGCTTAGAGAGAGGCCATATTTGAGCAACAAGGAGGCTCTTAGGAGGTAACTCTTAGGCACCGTACAACACTAGGCCAAGTGGCAAATTCAAAAGCAAGAGGCTCATAAGCATATTCATCAATATCAAGGGCCCATCAGTGGACCATCCTTCTTCATTAGTCATTGCCCCTGTACTTGGGGGATTGTTGCTGTTCCATTAGACAATGTGGCAGAGCTCCCCAGGATGGAGATTCAACAATCCTTCAGCTGTTGTGTGACTCTCTACCCACTTAGGCAATGCTCCATAAACATTTGAACGTATTTGTATTCTTTATATGTATGCCCAGGTAAACTTCTTCCCATGTATCCCCATCACTGATACCCTACACCATTGATCCTCCCTGCCATAGTTGTAAACCTTCTGTGAGCCAAAACTTCTTCAAAAATGAAGCCAAGACTATTGCCAAATATGATTAATAGGAAAATGAAATAATAATGATAGGTTTAAACATAAGAAATAAAATACATAATAAATTAGAAAAATTAAAACTAAAATAAAGTTTTAAAATGGGGTATTAAAATTGAAAAATATTTAAAAATTTTTTTTGACATTTTGCATTTCATCACTGTTTTAAGTCACAGTAAATTTATATACAGATTTTAGGGGACTCCCATGTACCCAAGACTTCTCCCCTTTCCCCCCTTCCCTATTAATAACCATTTTACATGTGGATTGTACATTTGTTACAACTGGTGTACAAATATTGAAACATAGCTAATAACTATGGTCAATGATTTACATTATGGTTTCCATTTTAGACCACACACTTTTATAATTTTTTAATGAAATTTAACATGGCCTGTATCCCTCATTGCAACATCATGCAGTACACTTCCATTTCCCCCTAAATACCCCTTCTTTCATCTATTCTATTCCTCCCTCCCCCTCCCCTTGGGGTCCATGGCAGCCACCAGCCTTCACTCCTTGAAGGACAAAGTTCATGGATATCTGCTACAATGCTTAGGGTTTGACACACTAGTCTGTCCTCCCATATTAAGAACTGCCCATGCTCTCGAGAGACAGTCTCCCCTCTGTTTGAAAACATATTGGGTCTCCCCAGCATGGGAGTCCAACTCCTTTCCACTCATTGTGTGGGTCTCCCACCACTGATGCAGCACACTATGACAAAATGATCAATGGCACATTCTCTCGAAGACTGCGCCAGATGTGCCCTGTCCCAAATGCCCCCCATCCAAAACCCTAAACCAGTATTCCTTCCTTGTCATATTGCCAAAATGGTTTTCTCATCATTGTACTTTCACACATGTACCCACCAACCCCCAGTGATCACCTGCTCCCTCCGCCAAACCTCCCCCCAGCTCGATGGACCATACAACCCATTCTTACCACCTTACTCCCCTGTCAAGCATGCACTGCCCAACTGAATAGTATCCCTAAACCCCTGTAATATCCCTTTACTGCACAACTGCTCACTTCCACCTTATCATAGATTTCATCTGTATGGGCGTTGGCTCACAACCTTTTTTCTCTCTCTATTTCCTATAAACTTATCTTCCTGTCTTTAGCACTCTGAGTCAGCTAAAATTGTTTAATTCATATCAAAGACTTCAGGTAGTATTAGTCCTTCAATGACTGGCTTGCTTCAGTCAACATAAGGTCCTCAAGATTCAACCATGTTAATCCATGTGTTAGTACTGTATTGCTTCTTACAGCTAAGTAATATTCCATTGTATGTATATACCACATTTTGTTTATCCATTCATCTGTTGATGGGCATTTGGGTTGATTCCAACTTTTGGCAATAATCAAATAGTAATAATATCACTGTGAACATTGGTGTGCATATTTGTTTGTGTCCTTGCTTTCAGTTCTGGGTATATACCCAGCTGTGGAATTGTTGAGTCATATGGCAGATCTATAGTTAGGTTTTTGAGGAACTTCCAGACTGTCCTCTACAATGGCTGGACAATTCTAGATTCCCACCAGCAGTAGATGAGGGTTCTCATTCCTCCAATTCCTCTCCAACACTTGGAGTCCTCTGTTTTTTTTTAATACCATCAATCTAATGGGTGTAAAATGGTATCTCATTGTAGTTTTAACTTGCATTTCCCTAATAGCTAGTGATGTTGAGCATCTTTTAATATGCTTTTTAGCCATTTGTATTTCTTCTTTGGAGAAGTGTCTGTTCAAATCATTTGCGCATTTTTTAAATGTGTGGTTTGTCTTTTTATTTTCAAGGTGCAGGATTTTTTATATATGCTGGATATTAGGCTTCTATCATATATATGGTTACCAAATATTTTCTCCCATTGGGTAGGCTGTTTTTCAACTTTCTTAACAAACCCTTTTGAGGTGCAAAACATTTTAATTTTGAGAAGATCCAATTTATCTATTTTATTCTTCTGCTGCTCATGCTTTGGGTGTGAAGTTCATGAAGTCATTTCCTCTTACAAGGTCCTGTAGATGCATCCTTTCATTATCTTCCAAGGTCTTTATGGTGTTCACTCTTATATTTAGATCTTGAGCTGAATTTTATATAAGGTATGAGATGGTGTTCCTCTCTCATTCTTTTGGATATGGATATCCAGTTCACCAAGAACCACTTGTTGAAGAGGCCATTCTCTCCCAGGTGAGTGGTCCTGGTGGCCATGTCAAATATCAGTTTACTGTATATGTGAGGATCTACATCAGAACTCTCAATTTGTTTCCATTGGTCAGTATGTATATCCTTTTGCCAATACCATGCATTATCAACCAATGTAGCTTTGGAGTATATTTTAAAGTCAGATAGTTTGATTCCTCCAAATTCATTATTCTTTTTCAATATGTCTTAGGCTATTCAGGGCCTCTTGCCTTTCCAAATAAATTTCATAGTTAGTTTTTCCAATTCAGTAAAATTCTGTGTGGATTTTTATTGAGATTGCATTAAATCGGTATATTAGTTTTGGGTAGGATAGACATGTTAATGATATTTAGTCTTCCTATCCATGAACAGGGAATTCTTCCATTTATTTAAGTCTTCTTTGATTTCCTTTAACATTGCTGTGTAGTTTTCTATGCATAAATCATTTACACCTTTAGTTAAATTTATTACTAGGTATTTGATTTTTTTAGTTACTATTGTAAATGGTATTTTTTTCTTGATTTCCTTCTCAGATTGCTCATTATTGGTGTACAGAAATGCTACTGATTTTTGCACATTGATCTTATAACCTGCACCATTACTGAACTCATTTACAAGTTCTAGAAGCTTTGCTCTAGATTTCTGAGGGCTTCCTATGTATAGGATCATGTCGTCTGCAATTGTGAAACTTTTACTTCTTCCTTTCCAATTTGGATGCCTTTTATATCTTTTCCTTGCCTCAGTGCTTGAACAAGTACTTCTAAGACAATATTAAATAGGGGCAGTGATAGTGGGCATCCTTGTCTTGTTCCCCATCTTACAGGGAAAGCTTTTAGCATATTACCACTGTATATGATGTTAGCTGTGGGTTTTCATGTATTCCCTTTATCATGTTTAGAAAGTTTCCTTCTCCTATCCTTCGCAGTTTTTAATCAGGAAAGAGTGCTGTATTTTGTCGAATGCTTTTTCTGAGCGTAAAGAGATGATCACGGATTTTTTTTTCTTTTGATCTGTTTATGTGGTGTATTACATTGATTGATTTTCTTATATTGAAACATCCTTGCATCCTAGGGGTAAACCCACCTCTTCATGATGTATAATTCATTTGGTGTATTTTTGAATACAATTTTCAAGTATTTTTTGACCTATGTTCATTAGAGAGATTGGTCTGTAATATTCCTTTCTTGCGGCACCTTTGTTTGGCTTTGGTATTTGGGTAACATTGGCATCATAGAGTGAGTTAGGAAATATTCCTTCTATTTCTATTTTTTGGAAGAGTTTGAGCAGGATTGGTGTTAGTTCTTTCTGGAATGTTTGGTTGAATTCACCTCTGAAGCCATCTGGTCCTGGGCTCATCTTAGTTGGGATATTTGTCATGACAGATTCTGTCTCTTTACTTGTGATTGGTCTGTTGAGTTCATCGATTTCTTCTTTCTTCAATGTAG
>JAQZBX010061488.1:0-11678 GCA_029593785.1 Cabassous unicinctus
AAGAAAGGTATAGTATATGTATTAGATCAGCTTAGCCTTATCACCATGCTTCCACTCCCTTGGATATTTTCTGTATTTAATCCGTTTACATGCATTTTGCATGTTGCCATGGTAAAGAACATTCCATGATCTGAGAGACTTTAATGCTAAGGAAGGTTTTCTAAATGTTAAACCTCATCTTTTCACTTCCACATTTTTTCTTAGTGTTACTAAGGTAACTTAAATAATTTTGTTTTCTCTTTGAAGTTTATATCCTTGGGGCTATTACTTAAGATAGTTTTTCTCCTGTGCTGACTCATTCATGTTCTTATAAGTTCACCCCTCCCCAAGTTTCATTCCTGCAGCTACTTTCCTTACGCAGATATTTTCTGCTTTTCTGTGTAGAGTCATAATAACTAATTACCGTGGTGTAGTGGTTAAGTATTTTGGGGAAACACAAATCTCACTGAGAATTAGGAAAAAACTGATGGACCAGAAAAATGCACTGCCACTTAAAATTTCAGGGGGTGCTTTTCCTCTCCAGTTTAAGAAATAATGGATGAAAATATTGAATATGTAGAAGCTTATTCAAATCTCTTAATATCCAAACTTATTTGGATCCTGGGCTTTGAATAGCAAGTTGCAAGTGTTTGTATAGCAAGGTATTTATCAAAAAAATCTATCTGAATTGATTTCATTTCTAAGTTCAGATTGTGAGTTAAGATACTTATATATTACTGTTGTCGTTTCTGACTTCATCGCAAGGCAATCTATTCTTGGTTTCATGCCCCTGTCCTTCTCTGGTGCATCCCTTGACAAATACATTCAGGGGATAAATGGCGAGTTGGCATACACCTTTTCTAATACTGGTCTGGCTCACACATGCCCTTTGGGGCTGAATCAATACAAAGAGCTAAGCAACAAAGAAAAGGGATAACACTTCGTTGAGTCTTCTTGTTTACAGATCTACTGCCCACATATTCAACTATAACTTCTTCTCTATCTTTTATCCCCAGTGCTTGGCTTTGTATCCATGTAGAAGGTTGATAAATGTTAAAAGAGGGAGAGAAGATGGGGAGGGAGGAAGAAAAGGAAGGAAGAAGAAGCATATCAAAGGGAGGTAAGGAAAAACAAAAAGAGAAAAGAAAATGTAGACCAACAAGTAGACTGTCCTCTGACCAAAGACTAAATTTCTTGTAGGTAGCTCAGAAGTCAGTTTCTTAGGAGGAACTCTAGATAGCTTGCACATTGGCACCGTCTGGATAGACGCAGGGAGGAAAAGTAGCCTTTGACCCTGAGTTACGACCTGTATTCAGTCTAGGAAACTGAGCAACCACTCACTGGTGGTGGCTGGGCCACTGACATCCTAAAACAACGTTCACTATGTGCAATGATAATTTTGTGAAGTTGTAGCACACACAGCTCATTTAGCCAAAGCTTTGGGGCATTTCTACACTGAATTGCCAATAGAGTTTAATGAGTAACAGAAGGCAAAATGATACATCTTAAGGGGGTACAAAAAGCCGTCACATTGCAGTCCCTTCACTGTGCCTGGAATGTTCTCCTGGCCTGGGTCTCCAAATTTACCTAACTACCTCTTTCCATTTATAATTTTTATTTCAGCAAATGCAGCACTTCCTGAACCCCTTAGCTCAGGTACTTTTGTATACTATCAGAGTAGCCTTAATGTACAATTGTGATTAAATGTATGTAATTTTTTTACTATCTATCTTCCCATCATAACGTAAGATTTATAAGGATGGGTTATGTCTGTCATACTTGTTGATATATCTGTATTAGTGAGCCCAATACCTTGCAGATAAAAGCTACTCTAGTACTTGTACAAAGAATGAAAAAGCTGCCAGGCACTGTGATGGGTATTAGGGATATAAAGCTTTTCAAACACAATGGATCATCCTTGAGAAACGTACTTCTATGATAGTCTATCCCTCCTCAGCCTCCAGAAGGGGAAAGACCAAGGGTGAATCAATAGCCTAGGGCTTTCTCCACCGCAGTTGCCCCAGATCCCAAGGTGGACCCTGCTTGTGTCAAAGGACACTGGATAGAAATGGACCAACTTATCTTTTCACTAATTTCCATTTCTTTGTTGCATGAGCATTTATTTTGTTTCTGCAGAAACAAATTAATTTATGTCTATGTAGCCAGTTTTATAAAGGCCCCTAAAACCTTGGTCTGTGTTTTTAACATGGGTCATCTGAAAATAGGATAAAACATTTACAGAACAAATAAAACAAATAAATCCCTACAGTTGTTCCATAAACCCTCTCTTTTCCCTTGGACCTATGCCTATTTTCCATCACCCAAGAGATCATCCACCTCATTCCTAAATCCTTCTGTACTTCAGAACTTCAAGAGATTGTTCTGCTTTGAAGTGTTTAACTTTTAAAAGTAAGTTTTTCTTGTTTATTTCCTTTTTTCTACTAAACCTAATGTTTTAATTGAATTCCCATGACCCTTTCTAAGCATTTTTGATTTTTTAGTATTTTTAATTAATATATTAAAACCACCCATTTTAACAACTTTCTAACTAGTTTTTCTCCATCTAAGCACTCCAATCTATCTTTTCATCCCACTGATGAAGTTACCAAACAAAACCAGTTCTGAAACTAATTTCAGATAAGTAGATATCACTGAGCCATTTGATATGTTACTGGGCTTCAGTATCTTGTCTCCTAGGTCTTTCATCCATTTTAAAAAACATATATGGCAAAGTTCTGGATATCGTTGTGATAGTTTGCTCAGGAAGACCTCATCTGGCCCCAAACCAGCTTTCTTACTAATAACTGCAGATAATCCATTTCAGTTCATCTATAACGATGGCATTGCTTTGGGTCTTGTTCCAAGTTAGATTTTTTTTGTTTTTGTTTTTGTTTTTTGTTTTTATATCTATTTAATCAATACTAATTTTTACAACACTTAAATTATTGCCATATTTTTACTGAAAAATTGATACATTGATTTTTCCAATAAAATATTTTTTAATTTTTATTTCTTACACTTTTGAATCTGTATTCACAGGTAGCTGGTGTTTCCCTGGCAGGGAAAAGGCTTTGTTACCAAGTTAGATTTTGTGGCCTAAATTTTTTCCTCTACTTTCTTTTTGCAGTCAAAGGATTCAAATTAACCGGTCTGAGATCTAGCTTGTAAACTGTTCCTGTTACTCAGTTTTAAATTATTCATTTTTTTAAATAGATGGCTATATATTGGATGTCTCTTATTTCTCTAACACTGTTGGTGTTGGGAAAACAAAGCTGAACAAAATAGAAATTATCCCTGCTTTCATGGAGTTTACAGTCTAGTGGGAGACCAATATTAATCCAAGAACCACACAAAATGAAAAATGAAGAGAAAATGGTATCTGTGACAGGGGCCATCAAGGAAGGAACACAGTGCTGTTGAGAGCTTGTTTGCTGGATTTGACCTACTCAGGAGATCACAGACCATGGAAGTCTTCCCTGAGGAAGAGGTGTTAGAGCATCCGGCTTCACAGAGGAAGAGGCATTAGAGCCTCCGTCTTCACAGAGGAAGAGGCGTTAGAGCTTCGGTCTGCAGGAATCATAGGAGCTAACAAAGCAAGGAGGAATTGAAAGAACATTCCAGCTATAGGATCAACACCGCAAGACCCTACCACTCTTGTTTATATTTCCTTTGTAGTGACTTTTCAAGATCCACATAGATCATTTGACTTGTGCTATCGTGTAGTGTATATTACCTAGTCTCACTATTTCTTTTTGAAAGGGGATTTTTTTTTTTTTATTTAAGAACATGTTCATCTTCAGAAACAGAATAGATTTTAGTGAATTGATTCATATTTTCCAAGCATTTTTATTTTCATTTAGATTTTTGACACTATCTAGGTTTGAGAAACCAGTAGCCTGAGACCATAACCTCCTAGAGCCTTGATATAAAGAAAGCTTTTATGCCCTGCCACTCAGCAGCTGGAGTTTGTGACTCTAGGAGTATCAGATATCATCACAATAGATTTTATTTATCTTTGCAGTGAGAAAATAAAGCTTGGAAGAAAAGTCTCATAATGTCTAACTCAGAAAAGATGGCCATTAAATCAATATGTTAAATTTAGAGCCAAACCTAGCAATTTTTTTTCCTGTATGCACAGAGCCATGCATTAAATATTTATTAGCTGGATGGCTGAATGGACAAAAACATCATATTCTAAATTTTAAGTGCATTCACAACAGTTTTAATATTTTGACAATAAAATTTGGTAGCTGTTGATTTCTTCAGAGTTGTTTTTTCCTGGAGGCTGGAGGACTTGAACTTCTTTCTTCTATCATGGATTTTACTGTACACACCTAACAGGAATGACAAATCAAGAGCTGACATGAGTTTGAGAGCAGCAAGCCTCAAAGAGAATTATTTGGCAGTTAGGGTTTTATGCTATTTTCAAATCTTCCCTGGTCCCTGATGCTATAAAAGAAATTTTAAATGGTAGATTCCTGTGAAGATTTAATAAAAATGAAAACAAAAATGGTCATATTATAAGTCCATTAGTCTTTCAGCCTCTCACGTTAAAACATCACGTACATTTCCTAAACAGTATTACTTTATTTCCTAGTTGTTGTTTTATTGAACATAGCTGAAAATTTTTTAATTTTCCCCCTACTTTTTTTTAAATGCTAAGTAAGAAAGTTTTTGATAAAAAATTGCTTTAACCTCCCTGCCACACTTTTGGTTGGCTTTCTGATTTTATAAGTACCAGCCTATCTTATATGTATGTGAAAAGGTATTTGGAAAACAAACCAAATAATCTGCAGGAACAGAAGAGGTGACTTCTACCTCATCATTAGAAATTCAACTCAATGAGCAAAATATTGAGCATTTAGGCCCCGGAGATAGGAATATGAAATAAAAGATGGCCCCTGCCTTTTCAGATTACCTAACCTTTAGAAATTAAAAAATAAACAAGGAGCTTTAGTTTTAATGTTCTTGAGGGCAGGGGTCTGTCTTCTCCACTTTCCTCTCCTTGCTCTCCTTTGTCAGAAGGAAAGTAGCCTTCAGATAGACCGTTTAGCTGGCACTTCCTGCCAGGAAAACCAGTAGGGTTCAGAGAACTAGAGCTACTTCTCAGGGAGACTTTAGGCATATTTAGAATACCAGAGATGAGGGAGAGAATGAGTAACAGTCTATCATAATCTTTTATGTTCCATTTTTTAAGATTATTATATCACAGTTTAGCCTCATTTCAGAAAGGATTTTTGAATTTAAACTTATGTCAAATGTACTGAATAAGCCTTAAATAGTTCTTTAAGTGTCATGTAGAAGTAGCGGAAGCTTTTTGACAATATTCACAAAGATGCAAAAGCCTTCTCTTAAGATCTCACCAAGATTTAGAAATGTAATATTCCAAACCATTATATTTTATACTTGATCTTCCTGTCACTTGTTTCTTAATAGGGTAATGTTCTAACAAGAGAGTTACAAAATCTGGCCACTTGCTTGGGAACACACTGAGACCAGAGAAGACAGTATCGATCAATATATCCTCTTTAGCACTAGTAACAGAACATTGGACATTAAAATGTCAATGATCCTCAACCTTGAAATTATAAATTATTACTGATTCCTTTCCTCTTCTCAAGCATTCTCCTTAGTAGTGAATGTTCTTGGTATAGTCATTATTTACAATGTGGAGCTAGGTAGTAATAGTCATTCTTATTTTTTTGAATTATCAAGCTTTATAAAAACAGGATAATAGCATAATAGAAAAGTTTGATTGTTGCTACAAAATGCTGAATTTGGTGTATGTTTATCTGTGTGTGAGTGTGTGAGCGTATGTTTGTTTCAATTTAACAAATATGTATTGAGGGCCTCTTCTAAGGCATTGCGCTATTTTCTGGACAATTCAGAGGTAAATAAGATATAATCTCCTCAGTGAAATAGAAATAATAACCTCTTTAAATGCACCATTGGCCCAGGAAACAGTAATCAACCACATTTACAAAGAAGAACAGTGATAATTCATTCTCTTATAGGAATTTCCTTAGTGAACATTCTCCCATGCATGTACATGTGAACAATGGCAGGTTCCCTGGCTGTTTTGTTTACTTCCGTTCCCCCAGCACCTAACACAGTGCCTGACCCATAATACAGTCTCATAATTATTTTAGAGCAAGTGCTTGAGTGAATGAAAGTGATCCATGGTTATGTGAGAAAAAATCAGCTACTGATCATATATATATTAGTTACAAATTTTTAGTGGATTCAAAGGCCTATGACTATGATATAAGTAACTGTGCAAACTCTCATATAAAGCAAAGACCTAGAGATCTATGGTTGAAATAAAGATGATTAAGGGATTTTTCTCTAAATATATGATGGGTATAATGAGCCTGTATCTGCACTGGTTAAGATAGAACTAGAATCACTAGGTAGGAGTAATTTTTGCTCCCCACCAATACCAGCCTTAGAAAAACAAGTTAAGCTCAACTTAACGAAGTTTCGAACAATGCAGTTGGACCAATAACTGGACATATGACATCATGGACGTATCAAAGGAGAAGAAAATACAAAAATGTCAATTGAGTTGCAAGTTCAACTTGTCTCTTAAGGCTCCTTCTGAGTGTAAATATCTCTCATTTTTATGAGGCTGTAAAGGTCTTATAGCTTAAGATTCATTTAAATGTATTAATAATAGTTTTTTGTTTTGTTTTGTTTTATATTATCAAACAAGGGACATAAAGGGAGAGATTGAGTATAGGAAAAATTCCATTTAAACTATCGATTCTTAGCACATTTTAATTTCTTAAAGTTCTGATCAGTATGATGTATTAGCAAAGACCTCTAGAGTGAAGGAAAAGATTTGGTTAGGAGTCACAGCTTGCCACAAGCTGTGTTCCTTGGGCAAGTCATCTGATCTCTCTTAGGTCAAGTTTTTCACCTGTAAAATGAGGGGTTTGTACTGCACAATCTTTGAGGTCCCTTTCAGTTCTAAAATTTTATAAACCATTTATGATTTTCTCCTTTAATTAAATGTATTTCAGTAGAACCATGAATAGAATTGTATTTCAATAGAAATATGTTCTTCTTCAGTGGATTTTCCTAGAAAAATTTTGTCATGTGTACCATAACTAAAGTAAAACTCAAATCTAGTTATGCTCTCCCAAGGGAGAAAGCTATCATTTCTATATAATTGAGAAAATGTTGCCTTATCTACTGTTTTTTGTTTCCATCTCTGAACTGCGAAAAGAAAAACTGTTTTGCAGTTGATGTTTTGAGCATATCTTGATGACTTTAACTTCATGGAGACTTGGGGTACAACTGGTTTTAAAATCATTACATTTCTGTGCTCTTCCTCTTCTGCACTCTTTATCCATAAAGGGCTCAGTTGTACTAATGTCCTGGCCCTGCATAGTGCCATCTGCCTCCCTTGACATTACTCAGACACACTGTTTTTACAGGTATTTCTTCAACTGAAGGCAATTGAATGCCCTTTCTTCATTAAAATTACTACATATTCACCAATTTATTCAGCAAAAACAAATTTTGAGTGTCTGCTATATGCCAAGCATTATTTTCTAGGCACTTGTGATACATCAGTGAATGAAATAGAACTAAAAAGGAAGTCCCTGCCTTCATGAAACTTACATTCTTTTTGGAGGAGATAGAAAGTAAATTAAGAAACATAATAATTTTTGACAGATTGAATATGGGATGTAAGAGGCTGTCAAGGATGACTGTAAGACTTTTAGCCTCAGCAACTGGAAATTTGAAAGCTCCGCATGGAATAGAGCTTTGCTGTAGGGGTGAGGATTAAGGGAGTAGAACAGGAGTTGCTTTGGAACATTCTGAGTTTGATGTGTCCAGTGGAAATATCGAATAGGCAATTGGATCTATGAGTCTAGATGGAGATAATGAATTTGTAAAGTGTTTGGTGTAGATGGTACTTAAAGCAATGAAACTAGATTCAGTCACCAGAAGACTAAATGAGTTGTGTAACAGAAGAGGACTAAAGGCTGAGCTCTGGGACATTCCAAAGACCTCGGGGAGAAGAGGGGAAAACACAAAGGAGCTGGAGAAGGAGCAGTCAGAGCAGGAGGAGGAAAACCAAAAGTCCGTGGTGTCCTAAAAGCCATATGAAGAATGATCTATTATGTCAAATGCTGTTGATAGAGCAAATAAGATGAGGATGAAATTTGATCATTGGCAATGATTATTAGGGGTAGTAGTCATGTGGTGAGAATGATTAGTGGTATTGAAGGTGGGTCGGCAAAGAATGTTAGTGAGAAGTTTAGGTTGGAGTTTGTCGTTTGGAAGAGCATGGAAAGGCTGATCAAGCTAATTAGGATTTAACAACATAGATCAACAATATATGTGCATTCCTTTTCTGTTGATCTCGTGTTTTACGTGTTCAGGAATTATTAGCTAATTTTTTGTTCATTTTTGGAAGGGGCTGCTGACAAGGTCACTGACATGATACCTGTCATCATTTGGAATTGGCCTTTGTTTCTTTGAACCATTTATGATAGGGCTGCCTAAAAGTGATGCCACCTTATTAGTCAGGGTTCTCGAGGGAAACAGAACCAACAGGAGATATTTGTAAATATTATGAGATTTTTATAAGAATTGTCTCAGGCGACTGTGGGGATGCACAAGTCCACATTCTGAAGGGCAGCCTGAAACCTGGGAACTTCAAGGAAGGTTTTCAATGAATTCCCCAGAATCAGCAGGCTGGCTGAAGTAGAGATGGAATTCTTTCTTCTGACTGCTGAAATTATCACTTCTCCTTTTAAAGCCTTCAACTGATTGGATGAGACTTCTCTCATTGTTGAAGGCAATCTCCTCAGTTGATTGTAGGTGTAATCAGCCATAGATGCAATTAACTTACTGATAATTTAAGTCCATGAAATGTACTTGCAGTAAGAATCAGGACAGTGCTTGCTTGACCAAACAACTGGACACCATGACATGACATGACACGTGAACTTAAACATCACAGCCACTTACCCACTACCAGAAAAATGCTAAACAAATCAAATGTTAGCCATAATTACCTAATAGGGATAGGAAAACAGTGCTAGGGCATGGTGTTAGATAGGAATCTAAGTAGAATAAGTTTGATATTCTTAAAGTCATGGGTTAATAAGTGGAGTAGAATGCGTTCAGTGTAATTAATTCTAGACAAGAAGGTACTAAAATTCTCCTGGGGAGGGACGTGGACACATTATTTTAGGAAGAGCCATATAAATGAAAGAAAGAAACTCTGGGCTTGCACCTAACTTTACAAATAGCCTTTAACAAAGGAGTAGATGAGAGTTAAAGTTTTGTGGAATGGAAGGGGCCAGGAATGGGTTTCCCAAAGAGGGGGGAGGACACGGCAGCTGTGCAGTGGCAATGGTGGCAGTGATGGAGTGCACGCCTGGCTTTGAATGAGCAGTGCTGGAACTGAAACAGTGGAGCACAAGCTGGAGAAAACAACCGCCACCACCCAGGTTTTGATTCCCACCATGACCATCATACAGTTCTGGTTATTTAAAGTTTGTACCTGCCTAGCAACAGTATTCTCATTCCTAAAGAGATTACTGTGCAGATCTGACAGAGGACAGAAGTTTAGTGGAGACCAAAGAACTCTGCCAACTACAATTGATTATTCATCAGTTCCTGAGCAGACAGATGTTGAAGAGTGGACTTCCCGGGATGAAGATACACCCACAAGTGTAAAGATTGAAGGAGGGAATAGGAACACAACAAAAAGCCTTGGAACAGCTGGAATCTGACTATTTTAAGGCATGACATCAACGATAAGGATGACTCAGAAAATCGTTATTAAGAAGAGAGAGCCATTAAATTTTGGCATCCCAGATGGTAGCACAGGTTTCTCTAATAGATTAGCAGCTACACAAAATATGCCTTTTAGTCATCAGTCTCCTAAATTAGGTGATTTAGATACCTGTCAAGAAAATACCAATGCATGGGAGGAAGAAGGTGTGGCCTGACAAGCAGAAGTTGTTTTGAGGCAGCAGAAAATAGCAGACAGAGAAAATAGAGCAGCAGAACAACAAAGGGAGAAAATGGAAAAGGAAGCACAATGAAGAAGGAACAAAACAAAATTGGTGTGAAACTTTCATAACAAATGATCTTCAGATACCATAGTGCCAGTATGAGAAATCTGAGTTCCACAACCAAGCAACATTTATATGAATTTAAGAATATTTTCAGAATACAGATGACTGCTTTTAATGCTGTCATCAGGTCACCTGGGGGCACCAAGATTCTCCCAAAGTATTTTTAACTCAACTTAAAAAAAAAACAAGACTTAATGGACAATATTTTATTCAACATGCTCCAAATATGAGAGTTCATTGCTATAGAGAAATAATTACAGCATTTCTTCTAAATTGAAATGGAATTATGTTTGTTACAACATTAAGCAATTTGATGATTTGGCTTTTCGTTAAAGAAAATGACGTTAATTGCAATAATTCTATTATTTTAAAAAGCTTTGTGGGAAATGGAGCCATTAAAATGATTTTGTGATAAATATTCCCCTCCTGCCTCCCCCTGCCCCCCGAGATGGCTGCCTCATCTGTTTGCTTGTTGTTTTGTGGTTGTTTTTGCTCAATGTCTGCTCATCTGCTCATTGTTTGTCTTCTTTAGGAGGCACTGGGAACCGAACCCAGGACCTCCCATGTTGGAGGCAGGCACTCAACTGCTTGAGCCACATCTACTCCATGTGATAAGTATTTTTAATAAAAGAAAGGCATACGGGTTTCTGCAAAAGGATAAAGCAGAGATATAATGTAAAAGTTTGTTATTTGAATTAGGATATCAGAATCTCTTGAATCAATTTGAAATGCCATTTCTAAAGACACAATTCATTAGATATACTAAAATCTTATGTAATAACTTGGAAATCAGGCTTCAAAGAAGTGTAATCATTTGCATTTCTGGAATAAGAAAATTCATAGAAATAAAATTATAAAGTATGATAGTTAAGAGGAAAAAATGTTTAAACCCAACAGTTCATTAGAATTGGCTGCCTCAGCTTGAGATGGTAACTCTTGAAATCATCACACATCACTTGGGAACTATAGTGATAATGAAAGAGAAATCAAATGTAGATATCACTGTAGTGCATAATTTTTCAGAGGTGATGAAATTTATGAAAGAAGAATATATATTTTTTCAACTACGCAAGCAAAAGATTCACCTTTTCTGTAGTTTTAGAGTGTTTTTTTTTTAAATTCAACTCCTAACTTACCCCTTGTTTGGTTTTTTGCATCAAAAATATTAAGGCATAATGTTATGCTGAATATAGACTTTTGGAGCCTTGCAATTTGTTAAAACAATGAAACATGATTTTGTATGTGTATTGTACATCTGTGTGTGTATTATACATCTGTATACATATATATATACGTAGTACATAATAAAGTAAATAAAAGTCATTAAGTTAAAGTCATAAAGTTAATAAAGTCATTAAGCTACAAATTAATATGTATTTTTTAATTTCTTGGTTTTAATTTCCAAGATAATAAATACTGATAGATATAATCCACATAATCAAAAGCCCTTTGGAGTCATCCTCATTAAATTTTAAAATGTGAAGGGGTCCAGAGCCCCAAAAGTTTGAGAACTATGCTCTACATTGCTGCGTTTTATTCCGAAATTGTCCCTTGCTTAAAAGAATAAGCCCAGCTTGACCAATCTGTACAGGACTT